>JADRCD010119554.1:655-17775 GCA_019843815.1 Montemys delectorum
ATCATCATCATCATCATCATCATCATCATCAACAAAAGACACTTCAGGTAGACATTTCTTTCAATGTAGAAAATTATGGGTATAGATTCCAACATAGAAAATTGTACTGAAAGAAGCTAAACTCACAGAAGGCAGCAAAGATAAGAAGTGTGTCTGATATTTCTTAAAACCCACACAAACTAGAAAAAGTAGAGTGACAATTTCTAGTGTTGAGAGAAAAGAGTGATCAAATTAGAACTCTGAGCCATTCCTATTTCAGTTCTTCTGAGATAAAGAAAATACAAGCACTTTCCCTAAACAAAATTGTGACTGAACTAGCTTTCAAGAAATATTCTTGGGCTGGCGAGACCATTCAGGAGGTAATGGTGCTTGTCACACAAACCTGGTGACTTGAGTGCTATGCCTGGGTTACACAGAGGACAGATGAGAGAACTGACTCCCACAAAGTTTTTCTCTGACCTCCACATAAGTCGTCTAAGTTGTTGTCTTTGTAGTCATCACAGTGTGTTTGTGTGTGTTTGTGTGTCCCCACGCATCACTCACAGGTGTATGTATAAAATTATAACATTTTAAAGAGAAATGTTCAACTTTTGAGGTCCTTTATAGTTTCTGGTGCATAGCTGGCAAATATATTTTCCCTTCTACAGGCTATCTCTTCACAGTGCTGAGTATTTTCTTTGCTGTACATAAATGTTTTAATATAAGGGTGTCCCAATCAAAATTCTAACAAGTATATTGTGGATCCAAATGAACTGATTCTGAAGTTTATATGAAAAGATAAAGGATCAATAATATTCAACCTAATATCAACACAGCAGAAGCAAGCCAGAGGACAGACACAGGAGACTTCAAGACAAGTATAAAATCAAGGCAATGTGGTACTTGGTGAAAGAAGAAATGAATCAATGAACCAGAATAGGAAGCCAGTAATGGACCCACAGACATATAGACAACCAATCTTTGGTAAAGAAGTAGATGTAATACAATGTAGAAAAGAAATGATTTCAATAAATTACTCTTGAACAATTAGGAATTCATGTGCAAAACATTTTTCTTATAAAGAATCTAGTCATACACTTACTCTCTTCACAAAATGAGCTCACATAGATACAGAACTATGCACACAAAATCATAAAACTCTTTGAAGGTAAGAGGAGAAAATCTGGGTACCTTTGAATTTGAAAATTATGTTTTAGATAAAATATAGAATACACAATTTGCAAAAAGAAAACAGTAAGGCAGAGTTCGTTAAAAAACTAAACGTGTCTGCTCTATAAGAGATATTAAAAGACCATTGATTTAAAAATCCACAGAGAAAATGCTTAGGTAAGACATGTGATAAAGGTTTAATATGTCATCTGAAATACAAACCGTGGTAGTTTGGATAAGTATGGCCCCTACAGACTCATGTGTTTGAATGCTTGTCCCTTAGGGAGTGGCATTAGGAGATATGGCCTAGTTGGAGGAAGCATGTCACTGTGTGGATAGAGTTTGAAGTCTCCTATGCTCAAGCTATGACCAGTGTGGCACATAGTCCCCTTCTGCTGCCTGAGGATCAATAGGCAGAACTTCCGGCTCCTCCAGCACTGTCTGTTTGCATGCTGCCATGATTCCTGCCATGATGATAATGGACTAAACTTCTGAATCTGTAAGCCAGCCCCAACTAAATGTCTTACTTTCTAAGAGTTGTCATGGTTATGATGTCTCTTCACAGCAATGAAAACTCTAAGATACATTTAGAATTGATACACTCAACAATATGAAAACTTCACTCAAATTGTGATCTAAACACATAAACAGCACATCAGAAAAGGTATATAGGTGACAAATAAGCTTATGAAAATATGGTCAAGATCCCAATCATGGGAGAAATGGAATTCAAATTTAATTCCATCACACTTCTCTTAGAATAGTCCAAATCCAGAACCTTAAACACACTCAAATCTTCACCAAGGTTTGGAGCAGAAAAGTTCTCATCCCTCACTGGTGAGAATGTAAATTGGTACAGCTACTTTGGAAGGCAGTTGGACAGTTTCTTACAGAATTAAGCCTACTTTATTTAAAAATTCAGCAATCATTCTTCTTAGTATACATACAAAAGAATAAAAAAATGTTTATGTTCAGATATAAATATACATATGAATGCTTATAGCAACTTCATCCCGAATGAGAAAGGAACCAAGCCATCCTTTACGAGGAGGATTATGAATAAGCTATCATAGAAGCTGGAAAGATGGCCTAGTAGCTAAGAGTCCATACTGCTCTTCCAGAACAACCAAGTTCAGTTCCCAAACCTACATCAGGTGGCACATGACCACCTATAATACCATTTTTAGAGGGATATAATACCTCCAGCTTCTTTGAACCACAGCACATAGCCACATACCACACACACTCACATACATACATACACGCACACACATTAAAAATAATAAAATATTTGGACAATGGAGTATCATTTAACACCAAGAAAGAGATGAAGCAGAAAGCTATAAGATGACAAGGAGAAAACTTAAGCATGTATTTAGGAAGTGTGAGAAGTTAATTGAACATACCACATGATTTCAGCTTTATGGCCTTCTGGCAAAATGATAGAAACAATTAAAGATCATTGACTTCCAGGATTCCGAGGAAAGAGAGATCTGTTATTAGGTATTATGATGCCGAGTTCCTATCATTATATGTTTGTCTAAATCCATGGTGCACACAATAATAATGAACCCTAGTAAAGTGTAGATAATAGGAATGTTATTTATATTCCTATTGGCCAGCAGAGTCTCCTCAATTGCCACCTGGGGGGCAGGGAGGAAGATTATGAGGGAAGCTGTAAAAGTGTAAGGTTAGGGTGTATGGGAAGTCTCTACCATCCACTCAATTTTGCTATGGATATAGGACTCCAAAATCCAAGTCTATTTCAACACTCTACTAGGAGCCAGACATAGTGGCTCACACTGGTCATCCCAGCACTTGAGAAGCTGAGACAGCAGGATTGTCACAAGTTCAAAGTCAACCTAGGTACATAATGATTTCTACCCCAGCCTGGCTAGAGAGTGACACTGTCTCAAATAGACAAGAAAAAAACAAACAAGCCTATTTGGTTTACTAAAGAAGATATAAGGTGCCAGAGTTTCCTGGGGTAAATGAGTCTTTCTATGTGGTTGAGTCTCCTCACTTGAGGGCTCCTTTCCAGTCATGCTCATGGGTTAATGATTAGTTTAGATTTATTTTGAAAATCTGTGAAAAGACTTCTGACCGTGATAAGGAAACAAACAGCCACCAGATTCTATTAGGAATTTTCTATTCACACTTCTAACTCCTCGCTAAACAACTTAAGTTGTCACCTATGACTACTATTTTCAGTGTTAGCCATCTAACTGTGAAGTTGACACCTACTGAAGGAGCTGCCAATGAGCTTGTGTAACCCCAGGTAGACCAGGCGCTGCCTCTGCCGCCCTTCTCTCCTGGATCAAGAGCTGTACTTAAAACAGGATGCTGCTGAGCTATCTAGCAGTCATCACCCAGACAAAATCTCCAGTAGGGTAAAATTACCCAACCATGTGTAGTGTTTACTACTTAATCCTCTCCAGGGGCCTGTTTGCCACAGCTGACCGCAAGGAAAGGTTCAGCCAGTGACCACAAGAGAGAATCAAGTTCATAGTAAAGCTGGAAATTGGATCCATGGAACCAATGTATCAGATAGCTGGCCCTCTCCGGTCAGAGGACGGTCAGGATTAGACCACTGCAAACTAAGACCTGGTGCTATAAACACAACTGAAAATGGAATTTAAGTTGTCTGACTTCTATTTTAAGAGACAATTATAAGATGCTTCATTCTATTCTATTCTATTCTATTCTATTCTATTCTATTCTATTCTATTCTACTCTATTCTATTTTTTGCAGGTACCTGTATAAGTGCATGCCATAAGCATGCAGTTGCCTGCAGAGGCCAGACAATGACATTGGCGCCTCTGGAAGTATGAATCATAGGTAGTGGTGTGCTGCCTGACATAGGTTCTGGGAACTGAACTCAGAACCTCTGGAAGAGCAGCAAGTACTCTTAGGCCCTGTGCCATCTCTCCAGCCTCCCCGCACCCCCCCCCCCCCCCCCCCCCCCCCGCCAAATGAGTGATTAAGAGCTACTGAATGTGTTGTTAAAAAACTAAACTTAGTGTATGGCCAGAGCTTACCAAGAAATTTATTCTGTTTTCCTAAATGACTCAGTAGCAAACAGATCTTGCCAGTGTTTGCTCACTCCCATAGGGCACGCCCCATATGCAAATAGAATCCTTGCAATCCTTGTGGGCCTTTGGAAAGGTGCTGAGAAAGGACCCTCATCATTGTGGATTTGAGTCAGGTCTGTAATTAACATTTTTTTCTAAATTATAGTTCCTCTTACTTTAACATCTTCAGTGTGGGGTTGGTTTTTTTATAGGTTGTTAACCAGTTCTGCTCTTTAGTCTACTCCCTGCCCTGTGCTGGGGTCGTCACATGCTCCTTCTAGGAACCCTAGGGACCCTTTAGAGACAGATATTACCATACTTATCTATAGCTGGAAAAAATTAAGGAACAGAGAAGTAGATAACTCATCTTAAATCACACAGCAGGCTATCACAGAGCCAGTGTTGCACTCATAGTCTTTGCTATAGTTTGGGATTAGTTTGCTAAATGTTTTTTTTTTTTTTTTTTTTTTTTTTTTTGTAAAAGATCAACTACTGAAATTGGGGTTGTCTTGGTTGATCATATGAGCTCTACTAAACTCCAGTGTTGGGGACCTAAAGCAGGCATAGGTGTTACACAAACAAATGACCATGATTGTGTTACAATATAACTTTATTGACAAATACAGGAAGTCAATAGGACTTAGAATCATACCCACCACACCATTCATAGTTTCTTTCTTAGCTTCACCAGAATACATATGGATTGGGAAGATAAAATGCATTAACAGGCACAGTAAGCCACGAAGGCATTACAACTCAAACATTATTCACCTGTACCTTTATTGGTAAGATAAAAACACACACCTGCATGGCAACTCTTTCCTTGGTGATTTGAGGAAAACTTGCTTGCTTTTTTTCTTAGAGTTGTAACATAATCAGAGAGCATGTCAGGTTTATTTGACTGGTTAAACTTACATTGCAGTATTCTAGGATACAACATCACTCATCATTAAGCTCATTATTTTAACCCATTGTTGTTGTTTTTCTTTCGAGACAAGGTTACTCTGTATAGAGCTAGCTGTCCAGGAACTCAGTCTGTCAACCAGGCTGGCCTTGAACTCAGAGGCCCACCTGCCTCATTATCCTTCTAGTATGTGGGACAATGGACCATGCTAGGAAACTTGATAAGGTCGAGTGGGTTTAGGGTCCCTGGCACCCAGGCACCCACCTGAGACAGTAGGTGGCTCCCTGTTCCCTACTAGATTCCTGGCCTGGAACATGTGTCATAGTCCACACATAGAAAAAGTAACCTGTGGTCTTGTAGATCAGAACAGAGCTCTCTATGCTAATGAAGTTTCCAGATAAGCCCTGAGGGGTCAGCCAATAAGCTTCCCTTCTCAGACATTCCTCCCTGCAAAAGTTCTTTAATCCCTAGTCCACCCTGAGGAGTCAGTATGCACCCACTTTCCACAATGAGCAATCAATAAACAGTTTGAAACCAAGTACTGTCTCTTTCATCAATAACCACAGTAGGGAGCATGGAGAAGGCCTTCCCTTACAGAGCCTCACTGCCTAAACCTCCTGCAGGAGGCCCCTCTGCACTCCCAGACAACCACAGCTAAGCTAAGAACTTTCACCTATGAGCTAAGCCAGAGTTCCCCCCCAGTTCCCCTTCCTCCCCCAGGCCGCAGCCTCCTCACAAGCTCTCAGGCCCCCTTCATTCCTTACTCTATTGGATGCCTGGGAGTTTGGGAACCCTAACTTCTGCCACTCACAACTTAGGCTGCATTTTCCAACGCCTTGAGTAGAGTATCAGTCCTTTGCTTGAGCTCAGTACCCAACAGCCATGGTACAGGGTGAACTCAGTGCCATTTCCACACCCCAAAGGGAGAGCAGAATGTAAAACCACAGTAGTGCTGGGATTAAAGGTGTGCACCATCATGCCCTGTATAAACTTATTATTTTAAAATAAGTACATAATCCACATAGGTTTTGGCCTGAATGTTTTATCTCATCTAACTGAAACACGTAAAGTGCAGAAGCCAAGGGATATTTCGAGTTGCTTAGGATGGCTGTATTCAAGAACTGTGGATGACCCTCTATGCTGAAGGATGGAGATTAGCTAAGCATCCAGAGCCAACTGTGTCTGGAGATTTTAAGTGATGGCAACAGGGACTGTAGCATTTTATTGTGGTTGGCAATGGTCTAATGCAATGGTTTCTGCTAGGGTCTTAATTGGGCTTTCCCCAAGTTTATAAACTGAAGACCTAATCCCCTTCAGAATGTGTTCAGAGATAGGTCTCTTAAGCAGATGGTTAAGGTGAAATGAGGCCAGTAGGGTAGGACCTAAATTCAGTAAAAGTCCTGTCCTTATGAGAAGGCAAGATACCCTCGTGTGAGTGTTCTCGCTGTGTCTTTCATTTTCCCTCCCTCCCTCCCTCCCTCCTTGCCTATGTCCCTGTCTATAGGCACAGTGCCATGTATAGACATGGAGTTATGACAGACACCTTTAAACAAGGAAGATGACACCTCACGAGAAATTGTAGGTCTAGGGTCATTCAAAGATTCAACAGTCTGACTCAAGCTTTGGTTGACTTTTTGAGATACTGGCACTGGATACCCATGGTACCAGAACTGCACCTGAGAGCTCTGTCAAGGTGCAGCAGCAGCTAGTCATACCACTCTAGGGCTTATAAAGTCAAAAACCACAAGATGACATGCATTCTGTCCATGTGTAGGCAGGGGCTAATTTTAACATAGACATCTTGCAGTTGTTCCGGTCGTTACAAAAGCAGAAATAACAGTTAATCTTATGACCTATTATCTTACCAGAACAGTAAATTTTACAAGATCAGTCAATTTAAGAATAGCTTTTAACATCTGGGGGGAAGGGGAAGTAGGTTGCTAGGGGAAAGCCTGCACAAGCTAGTAAGTCTAAATGCAAACCTTTACATTCCCAACTCTCTTTCTTCCTTAATTTGGCTTTCTAAATTCCAGAACTGCTAGAAAGAATATCTGTTACTGAAACCATCCAAACTACAGTCTTTTTTTATGGTAGCTCCAGCTGACTAGTAGAACTTCTCAACATTTGAATGCATATGCATTCATATATAACACACACACACACACACACACACACACACACACACACAAACATATACAGAGAGAGGGAGAGAAAGAGAAATTTAGTAATGCTTTAGGATGTTACCAATTATAATAACACGTAACTATTTGGGTGAAAACCTATACATATATTTGAAAGAGGGATGTAATTTCATATTTAGCCCACAGATAATACTAATCAGTTCTCACAGCCAATTCCCTTACAATTATATTTCATAGAGCTCCTGGCATGCTCAATCATTGAGATAGGAATCCCACTCCCAGCTTCTTCTGAGTCCAATTGTATTAGCATTGCTTGCCTAAGTCCCTCTTCGATAGCTCTCTCGTTGACTCCTGTCAGTCATTGTTAAAGGAAGCCATCTAGTTACAGGCATAGTCAGGAAAGAGGTTAAGCCAGCGAAGAGTCAGAGCATTAAAAACAGGCTGGCTTGCTGCTATCTAACTGACCACTTATCGCTCTCATTTGCTGCAGACTGGAGGATCACAGGGAATGAGGACCAACTCCTTTATCCTAGAACAGTGGTTCTTGGCCTTCCCGATGCTGTGACCCTTTAATACAATTCCTCGTGTTGTGGTAACGCCCAGCCATAAAAGTACTTCATTGCTACTTCATTATTATAATTTTCCTACTGTTATTAATCATAATGTAAATATCTGGTATGTGGAATATCTAATAGGTGACCCCTATGACCTGACCCCCAAAGGGGCTATAACCTACAGGCTGAAAACCTCTGTCTTAGGCCTCCTTCTATTCCTTGTGGCCTTTATGATCAAAGAGAATAATTAACACTGTTGAACACAAGAAAGGTAGTTAATCTTCATTGTCAGCTTAAGTGGATTTGGAATTACCTAGGAGACACACCTCTCATGCTGATGATTTGTTTTTAGAGAGGGTTGACTAAGGAGAAAAGACCTACCCTAAATGTAGGTGGTACCTTCCCATCAGCTGGGATCCTAGAGTGGATTGAAAAGGGAAAGCGGAAAAGGAGCTGGGGCCAGTATCCTCTACTTTCTACTTCCTGGTCTATTGAGGTGTGAGGAATTCCATTTTTATGCTTCCAGCATCATGAACCTTCCCCATGCCTTTCTTATGATGACAGACTGTACTCTCTTAAGTCACAAGCCAAAATATGCACATACACTTCCCCGACTCCTGAGTAAGCTGGGAATAGCTGGCCTAGCCTGGCCTCGGCTAGGCTGGTGCAGCTCTATGAAGTGTGACTCCCACGTTCTTCTATCAGGTTAGGCTAGCGTGCTATTTCAATGACTGACCTCCAACCTCCGTCAGGTATTTGGCCATATAAATGAGAAAAGTAAAAGTTCCAAAATTAGAGCTTTTAGACTCATCCATCAGTAGCACCTAACTAGTTTTTAAGATTGTGGATGTTGTAGTTAGAATGAGAAATGTCTGCCATAAGCTCAGGCACTTAAACACTTGGCCCCAACTGCATGTTGTTTGGGGACATTTAGGTGATGTGGCCTTACTGGAGACATTATGTCACTGGAGAAGAGCTTTGAGAGTTTACAGCTTCACTCTGCTTCCAGTCCTCTGTCTCTCTACCTCGATGTTCAGTTGAAGATGTGATCGTGCTCAGCTTTGTGCTCCAGCTACAGTCCATGATGGACTCCTATCACTTCAGAACTGAAGGGCTAAATGAACTCTTCCTTTTATAAGTTGGCTAGGCCGATACCTTATCAAAGCAACGGGAAAAGACCTAAGACAGAAGATGATACAGAGAGCGGGCTGTTGCTGTGAAGAACCTAACTGGATTGCTGTCTGGAAGAAAGTGGAAGACTTTGAACTAAAGAAGCAGTTGAATGCTTTAAGTGTCTCTTAAAGGATGGTTCTAAGAGGAGTCTGGAAGACGTGGTCTGATGTGTAGGATCTTTTCTACACTGGAACAAAGAGAAGAGTATCCTCAAGGCAAGAGCCCATACAGCTAAGCTTCCAACTTGTGAAAGGGAACCTAAGTTGTTTTTGCTCCCAGAAAACAGAAGAAAAGAGAAGAAAAGTACTAATATGATTAAAGTGACCGGAGTCCATCCTAAATTGGCAGCCCATGCCAGGCAGTATCATCCTGTGGTACTGGCTTTAGAGACATGAAGATGCAAGAGTAAGAGTTATGGATTCTTCCTGGACAGTTTGAGAGAGCCACTAAAGCCAGACATTGTGTGACAGAGGAGTCTCTCCAGGCAGCCCCTGAGAGGCCACGTTGTGAAGCTGTGAAAGAGAAGCCTGAGAACCTCAAGATGTTGAAGATTCCAGGGTGGTGAGAAATCGGTCCAGGGGATCTGCAGACAGGAAGTGGAGTTGCCCCCAAGCGGGAGAAGTGTGTCATAGTCAGAAAAGCTGGGGAGATAGAACCACCTAAGTCCTTAACATCAGACATGGAGCCACAGGATTTGGTCTTAGCCCTGCTGGGTTTAGGTTTTACTTTGGTCTAGTATGTCCTAACTATGTCCAAATTCCTCCTTTTTGGAATAATGGTGTTTTCCATGCCATTATATATCAGAGGTATGAAATTTGATTGATTTTTTTTTTCTTTTTACAAAAGGTTACACCTAAGAAGTTGCCTTGAGTCTTAGACAAGACTTTGGACATTTAAACAGTGTTGAAACTCACAAACACTATAGTGGCATTTAGGGTTAGACTAAATGCAATTTTGTATTATGCCATGGTTTGAGCCTATAGGGGTCTGGTAGAGGCACGTGGTGGATTACATGAAAAATTCCTTCATAGGCTCAGGTATTTGAGCAGTTGGTCTCTAACTGGTACACTGCTTAGGATGTTTAGGAGTTAAGGCCTTGTTGGTGGAAATATATCACTGGGGATGAAGGGGAAAAGGGGCTCAGAATGAAGCCTAATCTTACTTCCAATTCACTCTGCCTCACTCTGGAGATGGAAGATCTCTCAGCTACCTGCCCTTTGCTGCTATGCCTTCTTCGATGAAGAGCTCTGACTTCTCTGGAACTGTAAACCCAAACAAAATCTTCCATCCATAATTTTCCTTGATCATAGTATTTTTTTTTATCACCGTAACAGAAAGGTAGCATATATAATGGGCAACAATCTCTTTGCCATCCTCTGTTGGAGATGGGAATCTTGGGAGTTGCATTGTTACTGCCCCTGCTTTAATTCTGATGAAGCCATGTGGGAACCATCTCCCAGATGATTGTTAATAACTGTGCTAGATGCTAATCACTGATGGCCTCCACTACATTAATGTCACTTATAGCTTCTCACTCTGTCCCATGACTTGCAATGTCTCCCATTCTTACTCTTGGCTCCTCTAAGTCACTTGTTCTGGCCACTAGAAAATAGCAAACATGCCAGACACTTAAATCTGATACATGAGTCTGTTTTGGCGGCCTTCTAGAAGAAGAATGTGCATGACCCATGGGTTAAGGAAGAGTCATCTCAGCTGTAGAAAGACCAGACTCATCACCCTCAGCGTACTTACCAGCTGGATAAGCCCAGCTGACATTAATCATGACCAACACATCTGCAGAATCACCCAAGGAACTGTCAACTTGGAAAAATTATAATAAATGGCTTCGATTTTCAGCCGCTAAGCACTGGGGTGAGTTGTTCAACAACACAGCTAACAGTTGGCAACAATCATGGAGAACAATGACCAGAGGGACAGATCACCCAAGCTGTAGACACCTTAATTTTCAATTTTGCAGGATGCTGAAAAGAAAAATGAAAGAAGTGTTTCCATAGTCAGGAGTCTGGGAAATGTGAAGTCAAAACTCATCCCAGCTAGCTTATGTGTTACAGGATATCAATGCCTTTAATATGATTAAGGGTAAGTCTTCCAAAGGAAGGGAAGCTAAGCAATGTCTCCCAAACTTATATGGTCAGAGAACATTCTCTCTCTCTTACCCCATGCTGAGAAACATGTAAAATGGAATGTTTTATAGAATATACTTTGGGGTATAATTAAAGGTGAATTGCTTTCATCCTGCTTCAGATGTTCCAGAGGTTGAAATATGCACATACTTGAACAATATGGGGCAAGAGATTAGAATTAAATAAAGGGGTCAAGTAAGGTTCTGTCAGTTAAGAGAGTTATCCAAAGACAGATATGGCAGCTTTGTGAAGTGACTCCAATCCCATGGCTGAGAGCATCCAAGAGATGAACATCGAAACTGGAGGGCTTGGATAGTGAGTAGTTAAATTCACAGGATGTCTTCTCCTATAACATGACAAAGAATTCAGATTGCTTCTTTCAAATACAGTGGTGAAATAGTTTTGTGTCAGCTTTGTCTGACCTGTGGTGGCCTATGCTTAATTTAGACACTAGCCTGAATATTGTTGTGGTGATATTTTGTAGATAGATACGATTAACATTCACACCTGGTGTATTTTATAACCAGGAAAATTGATTATTCTCCATAATGTGGGTGGGTCGGTAGGTGGGTCTGTGTGGGTCTGTGGGTGAGTCTGTGTGTGTATCTGTGGGTGACTCTGTAGGTGGGCAAATGGGTGACTCTATGAGTGGGTCTATAGGTGGATTTGTGGGTGGGTCTTGTAGAATCTATGAAAAGTGTCAAGATCAGAATCAGAGGTGGTCTCCTACAAAGAAATCCTACTTCAACATTGCACATGAAAATCATTGCCTAAGCTAATTTATGGTCTGCCCTGAAGAAATTTGGCTTTTCACAGTGATGTGAGCAAATTTATTAAAATAATTCACTTCTGTTGGTCTATCTATCTATCTATCTATCTCTCCCTCTCTCTCCATATATATTAAAAATTCAGTCACAGCATGATGGTACATGCCTTTAATCTTAGCACTTGAGAGGATAGGAAAATGTGAGTTCCAGGCTAGCCACATTCACATGGTGAGGGCCTGTCTCCCCTTCCCAATAAATAAGTAAATAAATAAAATCAAATATAATTAAAAAAAACATTTAAAAAGTTTACTCTAACTGTCTCCTTGCCTCGGGTAAGTAAGCTAGCATTAGATTTTCCTGATTTCCTGTTTGGTTCCTGAGGACCTCTCTGAGCAGTCAGCAAAGAAAAGAGCTCATAGTTGTATTCCCATGATAGACAGCCAAGAGGTGACACTGCTTACAGCCCCTTTTAAAGAGGAGCAAATGTCATGAGTCACCTTGGGCGGTATAGTAGATTTGAAGCTATGTCATGTTTGTACGGAACTGACAGTTCCTTGTGAGCCACAGTGACCCAACTTGGCAGGGCCCTGGCACCTATTTATAGCTTGAAATACTGGGGAAGAGGTCACGGGAGGTGGTTCTCTTGTCAGATGATAACACTGCAGGTCAGAGGTAACTTGATGTTGGCTTTACTGCAACATGTTCTCTGAATGACTTCCTGGGACAGAACTGAATTACTATAAACTCCATGTTGATAATCCAATATCCAGTAAGTTAGAAAAAAATTAAAGAACCAGAAAATTAAAAAGAGATCTGAAAATGGGAGAAAAAATAATAAATGTAATCCAGTGACTAGAATACAGAACTAGAAGCAGGCTAGATGCTCTCTTTAGATGTTTGCCCTACACTGTTACAATACCTGCCAGAACTAGTCCTTTTAAAAAACAAAAACAAATTATATGCCAACTAACCATGGATTTCCTATATCTTATTCAATAACTACTTCACATCATGATCTTTAAAATGTCCATCTAGGGCTAATCATGGTGGCACAGGACTTTAATCCCATCACTTGGGAAGCTATGATAGGTGGATCTCTATGAGTTGGAGGTCAGCCTGGTCTGCATAGTTAGTTTTAGGCTAGCCAGAGCTACCGAGAGAGGACTTTTCTTAAACAAACAAACAAAAACAAACAAACAAAAACAAACAAACAAAAACAAACAAACAAAAACAAACAAACAAACGGGTCCACTTTGGGATATAATGTATTTCACATTTATGTAGTTAAAGAGTATCTAGTCAGGACATTCTTATTGGCAACAGCTATTTAGGTTAAAACAGGACGATCACTTACATATAAACAATAGCTAAACTACACCAACACTGAGACAAATTGGCATTGCCTATTCAGAGATGAACTCCACTGGGGTATCCACTTCCAGATACACAGAAGAGTCTGTTGAAACCTTAGCTGCCAGAAGTACATTCAAGAGTTAGCAGCTGTCCCAGTCAGCTAGGCTGTGCTTTTGTTTTTTGCCAAAACCAACAAGACAACAACAAATGGCAACACTTGAGCATGTGACCAGTCTTTAGTGCTGTTCGTGTCCAACACCAGCCAGACAGTCCTGATACAGGCCAGGAGACATGTGATAAGGATGCTGGTGATGAAATTCATAAACATGGAATGTCTAACATTCTGTATCTCCCTGTGGTTCATTATTTGTTATTCTTAACTACTGCAGCTCTGGACCTGAACGACACATAACGTTGCCCCCATAGGTTCCAATTCCACTATATCAACCAACCATTGGGTCAAAAGTATTTGGAAAAAAAATGAATCTATATTAAGCATGAATGACAGCCTTTGCTTAACATTTCCTAAACAGTGTAGTATATCAAGTAATTATAGAGAATTTATATTCTATTAGACGTTATAAACGAGTCTATTTAAGTATAAGAGAGAATACAAGAGACTACAGGAAGATCAGAAAATGGCTATATGCAAGTACAACATCTATAAGGGAATTCACTATCCTCTGATTTTGTTATCTCTGGAGGGATGGGTATTCTTCTCTAAAGAAAAGACTATTCTGGCTCTAGTAAATGCCTTGGTATATGTCTAGGGGGTGGGTGGGAAATAGTAATTACTACCACAGTGTTGGAGTGGACAAAATTGGAGGTTTGGGCTAGAGACAGGCTAGAGAGAAGTAGCTATAATTGAGATCTGGATTTTAGATGCAGTACTAGAATTCCCCAACCGAGCTGGTGCATGAAGAAGGACACATGGTACACAAAGATGCCAGCATGTGGTGACTTGGGATTACTGGAGAGAAGCACTTCAAGGACACAGAAGGGAGGGGCTAGGAGCACACCAAGGCAGCTTCTAAAAGCAGGATACAGTGGCTCATAATCACAACTGCCATGGTACTTCAACGTAACTTTAGGCCAGCCAGTTGAGACAAGACTTCTTAACATATCTAAAGGAGGCATATATGAAAAGATAATTTCTCAGACATAGGTGTATATATGAAAAGAGAATTAGAAAGACAGAAGTCAGCTTGGTCGCATCCTGCCTGAACTGGTGCTAGAAATCTAATAGGACAATGAAGAAAAGATACACATCCAGGAAAGTTGGAATTGGGTGCGCTGTGTTTCCATTTCTAATGGAAACTCGGAACCTCAATTTATTTTAGATATCTGAATCAAGTGGGGTGGGTTTATTATACACAGCTGAATAAGGAGGCAGAGGTACTGTATAAAACTGAACTAGAGACAAGTTTAGCCAATCTCTGTAGAAGGTCTCTGGGGGTTGAGGGGGGCAGTCCCTGGGTGTAGTCAGCACAAACAAAAGGAAGCAGTGGTTGATAGTGTCTATCAACACTATCAACACTGGCACTTGAACCAGGCAAAAGCTTTGCCATTTGAAATTCCCTGAGGCTGTCCTGGGGAAGGCTTTGCCATTCCCATGGGTCTGAGGTATTTGGGGTCCTGGATATGGCTGTGTCCATATGAACAATACACATTCACTCAGGGCTTTATCGGCTACTCCACTGTTCCTTTCCAAATAATACCCAGAGGAAGCAGGCTCTGCCAAGTAATTTTAATTATTACAGTCCCATCGGCAGGGCTCTGACTACTGTAGGGATTGATAAAAGGAATTAGAGCCAATTGACTTCAAGCAGCCTGGACCTTTTGCAATATAGACCTTATTGTGGAGATGAATGCTGACTGCTTGGCAAGTTCACAGGCAGGGATAAGGAAAATCTGGCTACTGCAATCTCAGGCAAATGGCTATTAATAGGGAGGGTAGGAGCTGAGAATAAAAGGGTACACATTGGGAAATCACTGGTCTTTGCCAAGGTGCAAGAACTGTGGTCAAACTGAAGTGCTGCCTTCTTTGGAAATGTGAACCCTTTTAGTGCCTTTTTAATTAAAGGGCAATAAGCCTTGTCACATGCCGAAATTTGGATAAGAAAGAACTGTAATGAATTTTCTCCAACCTTGGCTCTAGGTAGCAAAGAGCCTGGTAGATTGTTCTTTATGGCTGAAATATCAGCGTTAAATTGTTAGCTCCTGCATAATTCAGTTGAAAAGAAAATCATTCCTTGAAAATGACATCCTGTTGACTGACCCTAGAAAATATTTATTAAATATCCGTTCATATATGTGATTTATCAAGATCCTGAAAACAAACCATTCCACCTAAGTAGATATTTCAAATGATTGACTGCAACCAGAAGGCATACTAATACTTCAAGAACCATGATGAAAATAATCTAAAAACTGATTCCACTTTTTTCTGTACTCTTAAACAAAAGGCATGGGAGATTTAGATCTATAACCATGAACATTAGTAATCAAGATACACTCAAAACCCAGTGATTTCCTTTGAGGAACAAAGCTCTGCACTAAATAGCTAGTATTAAAAATAAGTGCTATTCTCTTTTGACTGAGGCTGGTGTCTTTGTTTTATTAAGGTGCTATGGGCAGAACTATGTTGCCCCTAAGTCCATAAAGTGGGGTTGTGATGCAGAGTGATGGTATTTGCACACGGAACCTTTGGAAGGCAATTAAGATTGAATAATGTCACAGTGTTGGTCCCATACTTAGCTTAGGATGCTCATAGGATCAAATTGAGATGAGCTTGCTTTCTGTTCAGGTTCCTACATGAAAGAAAGTCCATGCAAAAAGGCTGCAAGTTAGGACCTGATCCCTTTCAAGAACTTAAGTCAGCCAGCAACTAGATCTTGGCCTCCAGCCTTTGGACTGGGAAGAGTGAATGTCTGGGGCTAAAACTACTTGTTCCATGGTATTTGCTGACTTCTCACATTTCTACTGATACGTTTCTAGATGGTATGTTAATATCATCTCGGGTACTATTTGAGTGATGAGGGTCTTCATTACCTACATTGAAATCCTAAAATACATTTTGGTATTTGGAATTTCATTATTTACATCTGAATTGGACAGTTACAGTTGCAAGTGCTTAATAAAAATGAACAATGCAGGTGGTTATTGTATTGTTTTACCTGAATTTAAGTAGATCAGGTTTCAGTGTCCCTCACATCTGAATTGACCTACAGATCTTAAAGCACTCTTAAACTCATGGAAGTAAGAGTCCCCTCTGGGAATATAGGAGGATGTGGTCTAGATGGATAGAATAGTTGGAGGGGAAAAACCAACAGTTATGGGTTGCTAGCATTTATTTTGTCTTCAGGGATAGTTTAAAAAGATGGTTTTAGTTGTTAGCTGTTCATGGGAATTGGAGAGTATTTGGGAGCACAGGAGCCCTGTGGCAAATGCAACCTCTAGAATAACAAACTAATTAGAATGCAGGCCATCAAGCCCACTATTACTGGGACTGAGTGACAAAGTACGCATAAAATGCAAGAGACTATTATTCTCAGAGTAAGTAACATGACTCCTGGCCAGGTTTTGGTATTGTTGGAATTTGTTGTGAGTAAGGAGAGTTTGAGGTGTACAGGGACCTTCTTCCCTTGAAGTTTTTCTATGAATTTTAGCAAAATGTTCAAGACCAGGGACCATACAGAATGGCGTCAAGGAATACCTGATGAGTCCTGCTTAGGAGGGATGATTTTAACATTACTGGTTGCTAATAAGGCCCCAGGGAGGGGGAAATGCATTTTGCAAGTAATGACTTGTTATTTCGTGTGCTCTTAATGCAATGTATACATTATGAGGGTTCCCGGATGTAA
>JADRCD010119563.1:0-14812 GCA_019843815.1 Montemys delectorum
GAAGTCTGGTATAATTCTGATAGGCCTGCCTTTATAAGTTACTTGACATTTTTCCCTTACTGCTTTTAGTATTCTTTCTTTGTTTTGTGCATTTGATGTTTTGACTATTATGTGGCGGGAGGAATTTTTTTTCTGGTTCAGTCTATTTGGTGTTCTGTAGGCTTCTTGTATGTTCATGGGCAACTCTTTCTTTAGGTTAGGGAAGTTTTCTTCTATAATTTTACTGAAGATATTTACTGGCCCTTTAAGTTGGAGGTCTTCACTTTCTTCTATACCTATTATCCTTAGGTTTGGTCTTCTCATTGTGTCCTGGATTTCCTGGATGTTTTGGGTTAAGGTCTTTTTACATTTTGCATTTTCTTTGATTTTTCTGTCAATGTTGTCCATGTTATCTTCTGCCCCTGAGATTCTCTCTTCTATCTCTTGTATTCTGTTGGTGATGCTTGCATCTATGTTTCCTGACTTTTTCCCTAAGATTTCTAACTCCAGGGTTGTCTCCTTTTGTGATTTCTTTATTGTTTCTACTTCCATTTTTAGGTCCTGAATGGTTTTATTCAGATCCTTCACCTATTTTTTGTGTTTTCCTGAAATTCCTTAAGGGATTTTTGGGTTTGCTCTTTAAGGGCTTCTATTTGTTTACTTGTGATCTCCTGTAATATTTATGGGATTTTTTTTGTTTCCTCTTTAAGGGCTTGTATCTCTTTATCTGTTTTCTCCTGTATTTCTTTAAGGGAGTTATTCATGTCCTTCTTAAGTTCCTCTATCAGCCTTGTGAGATGAGTTTTTAGATCCAAATCTTGCTTTTCTGGTGTTTTGGGATATCCAGGGCTTGCTGAGGTGGGAGTACTAGGTTCTGGTGAAGCCAAGCAGTTTTGGTTTCTGTTGGTAGGATTCTTGCGTTTGCCTTTTGCCATCTCTTGATCTCTGGTGTTAGAAGTTCTTGGTGTCTTAGAGCTTGATCTTTCCTTGCTGCCCTGCAACTCCCCTTCCACTCCTGAGGCCTGTGCTTCCCAGCTGGTCCCGCCTGAGTACTTGGTCTGAAGCTTGTCCTGGAGGGAAGTCCTGTGCTCCCAGGGAGGGGGCAGAGATGTTCGCTGATCCAGCTCTGTCCCTTTGGAAGCTGAGAGGCTCCTGTCCCTGCAGTCCAGCGACTCCACTGTACTTCATGGGGCCTATGCCTCCCACTGGTCCCGCCTGATTCCTGGGGCTAAAGCCCGCTCAGGATGCAGGCCTTCTCGCAGGGAGGGGGCAGAGATCTTTGCTGATCCAGCTCTGTCCCTCAGAAGCTGAGGGACTCCTGTCCCTGCAGTCCTGTGACTCCCCTGCACTTCCTGGGGCCTATGCCTCCCGGCTGGTCCTGCCCTAGCAAGCTATCAATGATATTTTTAAAGCTTAGTTATTTTGATAAAACAAAACCTTTATTTCTTATTTCAATTTAACATCTACAATTTTTAGGACTCACAGTGATTATTTGTGTTGATGCTTTTGTACCTTCTGGTAACACTTGAACAATAATAATTACATCAAATACACACTTTGACAACATTTTCACGTTTATTATTCCCTAACAATCCTTAGCAGCCATGAAAGATAAACCTTGGAGCCAGTTAGCATTAATGCATGTCACAATGCATAACAATTAGTATTCACAAATATTCTTCCAATGTCATATTTAAAGTGGCTTTCTTCATTACTTCAGTAGTGCCTTGCCTTCTCACAGTGGATATTTGGAAAGGAGGGATTTATTCCTTAAGACTAATCATTTTTCAATAAAACAGAAAAGCCATTATTTCATTATAACCAGATGAGGACACAAACCAGTTGCTGACAATTCAGTATGTTTATTTTCAGACTAAGCTTTCTGGCTAGACTTCCATAATTTCAATTTATGTAGCATTTTGTTGTGTAGTACTCTAAATGCTGTATGCTCTTTAAATCTCAGCATTATTTTTGTGAAGTCTTCAGTACACCTGTTTTTCTTGTTGCATATAATTACTGTAATACAAACACATTCTCCTTTTAAAAATATGATGAAGTTATGGTCATTCATAAAATAAGACAGCTAATTAATTTCCTTTCTCTTGTTTTCAAACTGTATCTCCAAACTAAGCTTTCCTTGGCAGTATGGTATTAGTAATTTAGTACTTCATAGATGTATATTTGTAAATATAAAACCGTGTTATGCTTAATACTTTGTAAAATATTTTGCTCAGTTACGTTCCTGTGCTATGCCTTGTTGCTTGAGAGAATATTTCACAGGAAAGGTATAATGCAGTAACATGGGTGTTTTAATGATGACCTTGAAGTATTTCACAGCTATAATTTCTCCCAACCAGACAATCAACATTCTTTGATATCCCATGTCTCCTTTCAATAAATGAAATAGAAATATTTTATTAAAGGAGGTGAACATTTATAATGTTGGCATTTACTAACATGGCTTTTGAATTTTTTCTAGCTCATCTGTCCATAGGTGATCATCATGTCTATCTCACTTTTATCTTTTTGATTTTTCCTTTCATTGATGATTGATATGTCACCTAATATATCCTGATTTCAGTTAACCTGCTTTTATTCCTCCTAACATTTTCCCACTTCCCTTTCTATCTAGATAATCTCCCTTTCTGTTTCTTTTGAAAACAAATAAGCTTTAAGTGGATAATAATATAATATGATATAACATGTATTATATCATAAATATAATACAATATAAAAGATAAGATAGAACAAGTACTAACACATTAGATTTGGACAAAACAGGCAGAAAGAAAAGAGATCACGAGAAAGGACAAGAAGTAGAGATCCACATGTTACTACACTCAGGAGTCCCACAGAAACTCTGAGTTGGAAGGCTCCTGGTGAACATACATACAGCTGGTGTGTGTACCGCCTCAGTCACTGTGAGTTGATAAGAGCTTTGCTCATATTGCTTTAGAGGACCTTCTTTTCCTAAGGCCCTCTGCTCGGTTTGGCTCTTCCACTCTCTTTCTCTGAAAGGTTTCCTAAACCCCGAGGATGGGAATTTGATACCATCCTTACTCTTACCAACACTACATTCATTTTAATATTTATGTATCTGCCCAATTTAAAAACTCTAATTAATTTGTTCTTAAATAACACTAGGCTTATTTCTTTGTATGTTTTTAAAACTAGATTTTATGTTTAAACAATTTATTTTTTTCATAAATGTTTCCATGTTTCCTATTGGAGTTTCCTTCTAAATTTGCAAACTTGTGTGTGCATGAAAGTTAGGCAAAGTACAACTATGTGTTGTACATGTGACTCAGTCAATACTGTCTTTACAGTGTGTAAGTAGTTTTTAATGTGGAGAAGTTTTAATAAGGTAGACTTTCAGAGCACTATTTTCTGTCAACCCTGTGGAAGAAGCCCCGATTTCCAATAGTATTATGCTTTGCTCTCAATCATTGTGTGTGTGTGCTTACATGGTGATCAAATGGTAACTTGTGAGAGTTGTCTCTTTTCACTCTGTGGGTTCAAGGGATAGAATTCAAGTTATAGGGCTTGGCAATAATCATCTTTACTTCTTGACCTATCTCACTGGGCCAGTTTTATTCATGTATTGTTTTGTAGTTTTTTGTAATTTTTTAAATCTTAAGATTTAATTTTAAATATAATTTATTATCAAGAATAATCCTATGGCCATATACTGGTGGCACACACCTTGAATCTCAGCACTTGGGAGGCAGAGGCAGGCAGATTTCTGAGTTTGAGGCCAGCCTGGTCTACAGGGTGAGTTCCAAGACAGCCAAGGCTACACAAAGAAACCCTGCCTCAAAAAAAAAAAAAAAAAAAAAAAAAAAAGGAAAGAAAAATACTATAAATGCACAGTTAGATTGACCAATTATATATCTTGGCTAATTTACACCTATATTTTCTAGTTTTATTTATTTAACTATAAATAACTTTAAATTTTCTTTTGTTAAAATGGTACCTTATCTACTCATTTTTCAAGAATGTGTCTATTGTAAGAGTCTTAAAGGATTTTTTTTATCTGTTTTTATCTGTGCCTATCTCCCTGAATTATTGTGGTATCCCAATTAATAATTGTTATCCTTGCATTTTATACCCAGAAGAAAAAGTAATTCAACTTCCTCTCAATATTCATGGCTACTCTCATGTTATAATTTTATACAAAGAATAATGCCTTGTTTTATAAATGAAAAAGAAGCAGCACTTAAATTAAAATATTTTAAATTAAATCTTGAGGTAACAGAGGAAGAATGCAATACTGTTTCCTTTGGCCACATGCCCATTGGCTGATAAAGTAAATAAATAGTTTAGATTTTCAGCAACTTGGTTTTTCTAATTGTTTACTGCTTTATTCATTAGTAGGTCTTTTTCACTGATCAGAGAGACCAATCCTGCAATGAATAAGCTAATTTAGCTTCCTGGAATTCTGTGGAGAGTGTTAAAGTCAGAATTTCATTTGGTAACTTTAAGCCTTGCATGTGAAGAGCCACATAGCTGCTGTAGTTGAGATTCTCAAAAAAACAAAACAAAACAAAACAAAAAAAAACAAAAAACAAAAAACAAAAAAACTTAATATTTATTTATTTATTTATTTATCTCAAAAATGATCAAAGCTATATAACACAGTACTCAGCGTTCCACCTCTTTTTTTTTTTTTTTTTTTTTTTTTTGAGACAGGGTTTCTCTGTGTATCCCTGGCTGTCCTGAAACTCACTCTGTAGACCAGGCTGGCCTCGAACTCAGAAATCCACCTGCCTCTGCCTCCCAAGTGCTGGGATTAAAGGCGTGTGCCACCACTACTGGGCAGCATCCTATCTCTTAATTGGGCATTTAATTCATATGAATTCACTGAAGTAACTTGCATTATTAATCCTGGCATTGCTCTTTAAAATGCAGTCTCTAAATTTGAGCCAAACCCTGAAAAACTAAGGAAAGGAATGCTACTTGCACTAAAGAGAACATTGCTACTTTATGTACAGATCAATGCCAACAATTGTAATGGAAGACAAACTTGAAATTTATGATAACATATGAAAAATGTTTCACAGAGCATAGTGTCTCAGTCCAGCAATGTCAGCTCTCAAGAACCTGAGACAGGAGGTTGAGAAGTTTAAGGACAGCCAGCAGTAGAGAGTTGAAGAATCTGTTTCAATGTTGATAATGAAGAAGGAAAAGGAAAAGGGAGGGGAAGGAAAAAGATAAAGAGAAGGAAGAAGTGGAACAGAAAAAAATGAATTTCTAGAAAGTCTCCAAAATAAGAAATTTGAAATTAAATGTCCCAAACTCAGAACACATATTTGAAGTGCACTCTTTTATACATGAACCACTGCACCAAGAATTACATATGCCATGCCAAATTTGTACATTATCTTATCTATTTGCCTCACGGGGATCCAGGAAGAACAACTGACCATTTGTGGCCTTCATGGCCAACCCATTTATTTTCCAGCTTGTTAAATTCTTCATGTAGTCTGACTGGATCTAGTAGAATATAACCTGTGGTTAGGAAGTAGAGGGAGAGCTAAGATTCAGAAAGAGAAACACGCGTCTGCTCCTCTAGTCCCTACTACAGAGTTTCTGAGCTAAATGCTGCACTCTTAATAGAAAAATAAATTAGACAGTGATGATTATGCAAATTCAAATGTAAGATTTTGATTAACACATCACAGAAGGGAAGTGTGAAGATGTATATCACTTGAAGTGACCTGAAAGTTGTTGTTATTTAAGACAGATCAAGCAGACTCCTGAATCTTACCAAGATTTGTACAAGAAAAGGTACAATTTACAGCTTTTAAACAAAAAGTAAGAATATGAGTGATGGAACATGTTCTAGTCAGGTTCATAGGAGGTTAGTGACTTTTAAAAGTGTCCAAAATCTAATTTAAGGCCATTGATTCAGCACTAATCAGTCAGTTCCATACACAAATTAACAGAACTGTCTTATGCTCAAAAGAGGTCTTTTTCTTTACATTTATCTGTTCAGTATTAAGGTGGCCTTAAGCCCCACTTTTTCTCAACTACATTTTAAATACAAGGCTATTGGGTTAAGTTAGAGATTATGCATGTTGTTGAAGAAAGAAAGACTCTGAGATTGAAGAATACACTTTAATGAATTTTGAAAGACCCTGGGCTTAATGACTGTCAACTTCAAATAAAACATAAAAAGAGAAAGAAATGAAAAAAATAATATTGAGCATCTAGTGAACAAAGATGAGAGTGATTAAAATGTATTGTAAAATGACACTTTGTGGGAAAAGATAAAAATGAATCTTATAGTACGACCTATATTCTCTAGACGGCGAATATCAGAATCTCCTGGATTCTGGTTGGGAAGAAAGGTGATCATGGGTACGTTCTGCCTACCCACCTTATGTCTAAAGAATCTGAGGAAGGACAATAATGACTCTCACAACAACTGCAATTTTCTTTCTGCCATCAATATTACCATTCATTACCCAATTTATCACATTATCTCTATTTAGGTATCAATTACATATATAATTTATAAAAATATCTTCAGATTTATAAAGGTACTATTTTTCTTAACTATTGATGTACCTATTAATTATTAGCCATTTATTGAATATCAGTTGAATATGTGTAGGGTTTTGTATCTTGCCAAGAGAATAAAACATTAAAATTTGAGTCAGTTAAGGAAGTTATGAAAACATGACAGTACTCTGGAGATTTTCACACTTAAAATGGCCAGAAATAATACATAATTTTCACTCATCTTCATTATTATGTATATAGATAAGGAACTGGACTAATGGTGACAGTTTCTATGAAGAGAAAGATTTAAGCACTGTGCATGTCTTTCTTATTCTGCCTGATATTTGTCAGAGTTACAGCCTAAAACTGTGTCTGAGCTTAAAGTTGATAGGAGGTCAGGCAGAATGTATCTGAATATGGGATGTTTCAGAAATACTTGCATACCTGCTAAGAGTTCCAAGAATATAAAAATATCATATCTTTTCTTCTGATATCAAGAAGAAAAGCAAATGTGACCATTAAATTAAATTTGTAACTATTCCAAAGAAATAAAACCTAATAAAATTATTTACCTATAATCCTTCCTTCAAGAGGCTCAAAATGAAAAAAACATTCAATTGTGAATTAATATGTAATATAATGTGATTTCTTAATTCATGGATTTGACACATTATTTAAAACAGGGGACGGTACTCCTAGTTCTGTAGGTAGATGGCTAAGGAACTAAACATGGCAGTGGCTTTTGTTGTATAGAGTCTCTAGGCAAAGGAGAGCACCATATGGCAAGAGACCAGTGACATGGATGAGGACATGTCTCTTCTAAGCTCTCAACTTCTAAACAACCCCTCCCGTTCAATCACAAGACCTCCAAATTGATGACCGTATCAAGCCTAATCAACTTCCAAAGGTCCTACCTCCTAGTAAATAGTTAGATTTAATTTCTCTTGAATGAGGATAGAATTTCAACCCAAAACGTAGAGACGTCATGTAACTACTCTCCAAACCATAGCAGTGGTAGATTAGTGAGTCAAACAAGAGTGTAGACACAGCTCTCAACATTGTCAATCCTAGAAGTGTAAGACATACCCAGGAGTATAAATGAAGTTTCAAATGGATTCAAAGATCAAAGTTTGATATTGTATCTTATTAGGATTTTTAATTCATAAGAATGAAATAGATAATAAAATAATATTTTTAGGATTTCACAATAGCTGGCTCAGACTTCTCGAAAATTTGTTATCCAATGTTTTTAAGAAGGTTAATGTCTACAAAAGGATAAAGCTTGTATTTAAGTCACTAAAATGCAGTTCATTTATTAAACAAACATTTATTGACCTTGCACTATATACTAGGCATCATTCCAGGTGCAGGATATGTGGCCACAAACAGCATGTTGAACATCTTTATATAGATTTAAGAAAAAGGACTTAGAAATTGAAGGAGCAATGAGTTCTGTCCTGGAGTTTGTAGGTAGTGTTCATGGAATGAGTTTTTTCTGTACCTTGACAAAGGTAAAAGTTATGCAGTTTAGGAAATACTAAGCAAGAGAAAAACTATGTGCAGAGGGTAAAATGAAGGAAGAGGGAACTGAAACAGCAAAGTGGTGATGTAGTGGGAATTGACATGCTGTCTTGGGAAATGCAGACATATTAAGTCAACTGATCTAAATTTATACATAAGTGTTATGTTAACTGAAGAACAGCTCACGATTTTATTATCCTATGTGTGCACATTTCTGAACCTTTTAGATTCCTCTTAAGTATCCAAGTTTATGAATAAAACATATTTTACCTGGTGTTAGGCCCCTACTTCCTCAATTATGAGGTCATAGCTGTCATACCCTCTAATGTGTCCGAATGTGTCAAAGTGGTAGTAGTGTTCTGCTGGCCTTAGTCATCACACTGATGAATTAGTGAGAGTAAGTGAGTACAGCAATACTGGAGCCTAATAAAAGACTATTTTTCATCAGGTATGTCAGGGTTTCTTTCCTAAATGGGAATTAATTACAAATAATTTTGATGAAGGAAATTCTTATGCAAGCAGAAAAAATAAAGTAATGAAAGATTTCACAGGCACTATATACACTGTTGTCATAAATCAGAGCTAAAGGATTTTAAGGTATGTGCATGCATAAAAATAATCATACAATTTTTATTGAACAACTCACACCGTACATCTAAGATAAAGGGATACATAATCTAGATGTTTATCTAGTCATCTCTAGGTTTTTTTTTCAAAATCTACTTTAATATGGGTTCTAAAAGAGTTGAATCTCCCTTCTAGCCTGCCAACCACCAGAGGCAGTGAAAAACAAAACTTAACAGGGCAAAGGAGTATGTAGACCTGTTTCGACAAATCAGTAGCAGTAGCTCAATTCACTAACAAAGAGTATTAATGAATCAGCATCTGCAGTTTGATCCAGAGGAAAGCATGGGGCTCTGAAAATTGGCCTGAGTCCACAGAATTGACAAGATGCAGCAGGAATATCACATAAGTACTTTGGTGATGTTCGCTCTACAAAGTCACAACAAAGAATGATCAGCAAAGGAGGCAAGGTGAACCAAGACCACAGGATTGTCAACTAAAACCAGCATCAGTAAAACTCAAAGGCCATCAAAGAGTGTCAAAATGAATCAATGCCCCAGTATTGTCCATTGGTCCACTGTCTGTTGGGTTATACTTGTACTCTTTCCAATCATTAAGTGTCCCCTTAAGCATCTGTGACAGCAAAACACCACATGCCCTTTTTCCTGGTAGCGTCCAGAACAAACCTGTATCTGTTTTGAGCAAAAAATTCTCCTTCATGTCTGCTTCAACAAAACATCCTCCCATAGATACTCTCCTGAAAATTACCACATGACAAAACTGAAGAAACCAGACATATCTACTTCAGTCTTAAAAGAAAACCCAAAAAACTTTTTTTACTATAACTGTATTTTTATTGGATGTTTTTATTTACTTACATTTCAAATGTTATCCACTTTCTTGGTTTCCCCTCTAGAAACCCCCTGTACCATCCCCTCTCCCTCTGCTCCTATAAGGGTGATTCCCCCACCCACCCTTCCACTCCCGCCTCCCCTCCCTGATCAGGTTGTCATGATGGCATACACTTCTAATCCTGTTTAGGATACAAATGAGTTAGGTATATTGACAACAGACACCAAATAAATCATTCAACACTACTCTGATTCTCAAATATATAATGTTATTCACTCGGCATTTTTATACTTTTTTGCAGTTACAATTCTGAGAGTGGGAGTTTCATATTGGAAAGCATTGTGGAGTCAGAGGAGCCCACAATGAAACAGACACAATTTCTTCTCAGGTTCTTGTCTGTTGTCTCTGATATATACCTCACTAGGCAATCTTAGTTTTCTCTCAGGAAAATTTGTCATGGATCTGTTTTTTATCTGGTCTATTCTTACAAGTTTCAGTGGATAGTAATGTAAACTTTTAGTATACCTAAGATTTTAAGATTTTCATTAAATGTGTTAGCATTATTACCATCAGAATCAACACATTCATCTCCATCATTATCATTTTGTTGATAGATACTGAGGACATATTTTGAGCATTATTTTATGTCAGTAAGAGAGATCATAAGAACATAAATCACTTAAAAAGCAGGACTATGGTCTCTCATTTGTTTGTTGAAGGAAATCACAGATGTGCAGAATTTGTTATTTTTAATAAATACCTAGAGAAGCATCACTCTAGAGGCCACATGTGGGTCTGTTCTTCATATGACACCTGCCACGCTGAATTCTCCATGATGCGGATGCATTTTTTCTGCTGCCAGTCTGGGGATATTTTCACATCTTTGTTTTTCTAGTAGCCATATGGAACTTGTACATGGCCAGCCTCAAGGTTTGACAGAGCATTTCACTGGATGGTAGAAGCAGGACATGCTGTTCACCTAAGTGCTGTCAGTGTTGGCATCAACGTGTAGAGCTTCTGCCAAGAATTACATACCATTTTCTACACTCCAGTAAGGAAATTCCTCTGCCAAGGCCACTTAAAATAGCACTTTCAGTTATGCCTAGGACTTCTTAACTCTTTGGAGGTATGCAAAAATTTGGTGATAATGAGTAAACCACAAAAAATAGTGTAGAAATCTACTGAAAATGGAAAAATATACTGAAAACATGTGTAGACAAGAAGAGGAACAAAAACTTCCAATTATCACGAACTATTGGTAGTTGTTTCAGCATGTGTTATGTGATAGGTAGCTTTACACATAATAGCTGGGGTCATTTAAAAGTCAATTTTCCTGTAAATCTCACTGAGATCAAGGTCTTAATAGACATATTTGTGCAATGCACACACACACACACACACACAAAGGGATTATATCATTATATGACTCTCTTATTTTATTGCATACAACCATGAGCATTTAGTTTAAAGTATGGATTCTGCATAATTTTTAACATCATTGCCATTTCTGGAGCACCTGTTCAATGCACATTTTTTTGATTTATTCTGAATCAGCTTTAATCACAATAAGGCTAAGTGGTTATTATCCCCATTTTACTAATGAGAACACAAGAACCATAATAACTTAATTTATCATTTGTGGCCATAAGTATTTTCATTTTAATAAATATATTTTGTTATAATATTGAATTAAAAACTGTAGAGTTAGCTGTTTTAAATAAACAAAGCTATGTGCTCAAAAAGTCAACTGACAATTTCTTTTTACTGTCTGTCTATCAACCCTTGGCAGTGATGTAGTATGGAAGTATGGTAAAACTATTTTTAATTTGTATGCTGCATTTGGAAGGTGCCCAAGAATTCTTCTGGTTCAATTCTATTACAGTATAAGTTCAAGCTGTGTTAGAAAGAGGTTAACTCTCCTGACAGATTCCACATCTTATTTAAGTAGCAACTGTAGAACTAGGAGTCAGTCATTCTGATTCATTGCACAAAGCAGAAGTGCCAAAACACCTCGACCTTCAACTCTGTGCTGAGTAATTCTACCAGTCTTAGAATTCTAAAGCAGTGGATGAACTTTTCTCTGTGTTGTTACTTTTAAATGATTTATTTGCTATTATAAGTTTATATAAAATATCTCATATTGTATGAAGTATATAATACTATGTGACCTGCAACATGAAATTTATTTATTGCTACTTTATAACTGTAATTTTGCTACTTTTTGAATTGTAATATAAATTTAAGACATTCAGGATGTCTGATATGTGAACCCCAAAGTGGTCTCAATCCACAAATTGAGTAACACTGTCATAAATTAAGAGGTTATTTATAAAGGAATTTTAGAGATATGAACTGAGTTTTAATAAGAATTTTAAGTCCTGGCCTAGTGCCTTAAGAAAAAATGTTCTATGTGTACGTTTTCTGACACACTGATATTTATTATTCAAGCACTTTGAGTAGAGTAGGGTCTAAATATCCAATATTTATTTTGGTTATTTTTAGAACTAATAACATGACACCATTTCAGATAGGATTTGTAGAGAAAATATCTTCTGTATTATATGTATGTATCACTTGTCAATTGAAAAGCCTGTGGCCTATGGCTTAGGCATGTAATGGGAAGTGGCTCCTAAAGATGAAAGAATTCTGGGATAGAGCCAGGTGCAGGAGATCAGCCCAGAAAGATGTGAGGACATGGAAGGATGGTACCAGAGCGTAGGTAACCAGCCATGGCAGAAAGTAGGTTAAAATTAATGAGGTATCTTAAGTTACGCTTCTAGTCAAAGTAGAACCTAGCTATATGGATAAGGCATTTATGAATATATTTTGAGTTTGATTCTTATTTCTAGAAGCCTGGGGCTGGGAGAAATAACTGGACTCTAACTTGTACAAAATGGTTCTCCACGTTGGGTGCTATATATAAATAAATTATTCTTAATATAAATAGTATCACTTAATTAAGCTGGTGTCTGTATTTCTTTAAGTTATTCCCCAATAATCACACAGATAAACCAATGTTCATTTAAAACTGCTCCTCAATAGTTAAGCAATGAAATGATCAATTTTTACTTTCTATGCTAATAATTCTACCTTCCAAACCCATCCCATGATACTTGTATATTTTTATTCACCTGGCTCTTTGGACCCCTTCTTCAGGGCTCCAATTTCTCCCCCCTGCCACTGATCTGAATCTCTCTTTCCTCTCTCTCCACTTCCCTCCTTCCTCTGGTTGGCAGACATCCTGCCCTATTCTCTATTTTGTACAGACATTGGCTAATCAGCATTTATTGACAAGAAAGGGAATAAATGGTAAGAATAGTTTACATAAACTTGAGACAAGAGATTCTTAGAATAAGCATTGCAGTGCTGTGTCCAGATTGAAACAAGATATGAGGGCAGAGAAATCAGCATTTGACTGAAACAAAGGTAAACATTTCATAGTGTACAAAAATATTATGCCTACATGGATCTATGACTGTGATTCCCCCATACCTGTCTTTTGACATAGAAAATTCCCTGTGGTATAGATGTGAATTCAAGGAATATAAATTATCATCTTATTCTTCACAGAATCAATGCTACAATTTCACTGAAACTTCACTATTATAAACTTTGTTTTTAGGTTATATCATATTCAAAGGTCTCTTCACCTACACTTTTAATCTTAGTAGACATTCTCAGAATAATTGGTAGCAAGTGCCTTTACTCACTGACATATCTTGCTATGCCTTAAAATGACCTTACTCTTGGTTATACCCCATCTTGAGTCAGATAATTATTTGTTTAAAGAGAACTCAAAAGAATTGTACACATAAACACATTCCCTGTGAGATTCTTGACATATTATAATATCAATGATAGTCTTAGAAGTTAACTCAGACTGTAAGGGGCTTGACTTGCAAACATGAAGACCTGAATCTGATCGTCATAAAACACACATTTAAAATAATAAAATAAAATAATATAGTATAAATGTTGCTTGTAGTGGTGCACGATTTTAATTACAATACTTAAAAAAATAGGGACAAGTTCCCAGATTTCATTGCACAGAAGGCCTGTTGTACTCGAAGAATTGCTTCCTATATTTCAAGAGATCCTATCTCCATTACATAGTACAGAGAGTCTGTATCAGTATTCTGGTATAAAATTCTCTAGTGTTAATTCTTTAAAAGGACATTTATTAGAATGACTTATGGAATCTCATCCACCTTATTCAACAATGGTTGCATATGATTGGAAGTTGGAAGTAGCTGTTTAGTCCATGTGAATGTTTCAGGTCTCCTTCAGAATCCTACAGATTCCAGAAAACATCTACTCTAATTCCAGCAAAGAAATAAACTTGCTAAAGAAAACTGGCAAAGAGAAAGAGCTTTCTTACCCAGCAAAAGGCATGGCCCAGGTTAGAGAAGTATTTTCCAAGATCAAAAGATCTGGATTACACGTGTGTCTTCCTACCTCAATGATTTAGATTTGAACTAGGTCTATCTACTTCAACTTAATCAAAATTCCTTTCAAATCTGCCTCTTAATTTTAGTTTTAATTATTCCAGATATATTTATATTAAAAAATAAGAGAAGTCAACATAGGATCTGATTATACCATAAGTTGGTCTATGATGTCCCCCAGTTCATACATGCAAACACACATGTACACATTTTCATGTATACCAACACATTCATACACACACACACACAATATACACACACAGATGCGCACACACATACACACACAGATATGAACATGTCACATGCACACACACACACATACACACACACACACACACACACACACATTCGGAAAAGAGCATATTTGCTTCATTGTGAACATGAGTCTCTGATGAGGACAAATAAGAATACAAAAGAGACTTGGTAAAATCTGTGTGCAATTTAAAAATGATATATGTGATGATTTATAAATAAAAGGTGAGAGGTGAGAGATTTGTTAATTGACTTCATTAATTATTTCAAAATAGAATCTAAAGCATTAAGACAGACATAGGTAGATGTTTGCGAGTTTGAAGCTACTATAAAATGAGTTCTAGGCCAACCACATAGTGAGACCCCATCTCAGTAAAAGAGAAACAAATAAACATAACAGACTTTAAATTACATGTGTGTTTCTACACTTTTAAATTTTTTATTTTACTCATTTTATTGTGTACAATGTGTATGTGAGTATACATATGTGCCCTGACATAGCCATAGAAGTCAGAGAACAATTTTTGGGAGTTGGTTAAATTCCTTCCCACATGAGTTCTGGGAAATGAAATCAAGTCCTTAGGAATGCATGGCAAGCACTTTTCCTTCTGAGCCTTATCACTGGCCTAAATGTACAAAACTTTTATTTGTTAATTTTGCCTTCACAAAGCTGGAACTTTTGAATTTATTTTCAG
>JADRCD010119564.1:0-17891 GCA_019843815.1 Montemys delectorum
TAGGCCTGCCCAGGGCCACGCCCAGTTTTTAGTGATCTTATTTTCATCTTTCACAAAAAGCAGATTAGGATGGAAATGAACACAATTGCTACAAGGGTAAATGCTAGCCTGTTTTGGAAAACTAGTATACAAGCCAGTGAATGGTTGGATGGGTTACAGGGCTTGTGGAGCAAGCCTAGCAATCTGAGTTGGATCACTGAAACCCATGGTGAAGGAGAGCCTGAGTCCTCAAAGTTGCCCTTTGACCTCCATATACATACGTCACGGTCTACACACACACACACAGACACACACACAGACACACACACAGACACACACACCATCATCATCATCATCATCATCATCACCAATACATTTGTAAACACTGATACTTCATTTCTTACTTGGCACAGTCAATCAAGCCTATTGATATTCTAATGATGTTGTTCTATGCAGACCACATTGTGAATGCAGTTGTTTTTCACATGTGGGAAATTAAGTTTGTTCATATTATTATATATAAACCAGTTCTCAGATTTAAATTTTTTTTTCAGAAAACCCATGAAAAAATCATTTTATTCCCAGAGTAGAAGGAACCCCAATAAATTTCTACCAGAATGTCTTTTTGTTTTGTTTTGTTTTGTTTGTTTTGGTTTTGTTTTTTTTTTCAAGACAGGGTTTTTCTGTACACAGACTGTCCTGGAACTCACTCTGTAGACCAGGCTGGCCTCAAACTCAGAAATCCTCCTGCCTCTGCCTCCCAAGTGCTGGGATTAAAGGCGTGCGCCACCACTGCCCAGTTCAGAATGGCTTTATGTAGAGAAACTAGGCAATTTGCTTTTTGTTTTGTTTTTACCATTTGAACTTTCCCCTATCAGTTTTATTTACATGAGTAGGTTAGATTTTTGTTGAATGAATAAATACATGAATGGATGGGCCACTTGCAGGGATATAAGAGTGGGTTCTGGAGTATTTCTAACTAAATTAAGGAAGACTAGCGGCCCTTCAGACCCTTCTCTTGACTCATCTCAACTTGTGAGCCAGGTCAAGGCATCAGCAGCATCCTGACTGACTCAGTATGTTCAATTATTTGTGGCCAAGGAAGAGACAAAGAGCTACATGGCTATATTTCATTGAGTCACTCAAGTCACTCAACAGAAAGGAGTATGCCCATCGCTTTTCTCAGTATTATATACTCTGCCCTTTTTTTGTAAATAGAGTAACGGCAGTTACTTCCTTAAGAGCAAACTATATGAGGACAAGGAAAATGGCAACTCTTTAGGAAAAAATCCATTCCTTTCATGTCCTTAGATTTGTACCCGCTAGCCTGGGAAAGGCAGTTGGTGCGGTGACTAGCCGTACTGGCGACATCGGGTAGATGTCTGTGTTACCTTGTGCCCCAGGGTCCACAGGTATACATAACCTGCAGACAGTTATCGCCTGATAAAGCACATCTTTTAAATTCCTGGGAGAGGAACTGGTGAGATGGCTCAGCAGTTAAGAACACTTCCCTCTCGTCCAGAGATTCCACGTTAGGTTCTGGGCACCCATACCAAGCACCTATAAATCACAACTGCCTATAAATCCAGATCCTTGGGATTGGACAGTTTTCTTCTGACCATCGCAGGCATCCACATGCACGAAGCACATACACATGAGAAATAGACATAAATAAAAAACAAAAATACATCTGTCTTAGTCAGGATTTCTATTCCTGCACAAACATCATGACCATGAAGCAAGTTGGGGAGGAAAGGGTTTATTCAGCTTACTTCTACATGGCTGTTGATTACCAGAGGAGGTCAGGACTGGAACTCAAGCAGGTCAGGAAGCAGGAGCTAATGTAGAGGCCATGGAGGGATATTCCTTACTGGTTTGCTTCTTCTGGCTTGCTTAGCCTGCTCTCTTATAGAACCCAAGACTTCCAGCTCAGGGATGGCACCACCCACAAGGGGCCTACCCCCCCTTGATCACTAGTTGAGAAAATGCCCCACAGCTGGATCTCATAGAGGCACTTCCCCAACTGAAACTCCCTTCTCTGTGATAACTCCAGCCTGTGTCAAGTTGACACACAAAACTAGCCAGTACAATTGACCCCTTGTCAACTTGACACACAAACACATCACTATTAAGCCTCAACCCTTATGTTCTTATTCCTCTCCAAGATCTAAAGTATCACAGTCTTTATATATTAAAAGTTCAATCAATTTAAAATGTCTAATATCTTTTAAAATTCAAAGTCTCTTAACTGTGGGCTCCACTAAAATATATTCTTCTTTCAAGAGGGAAAAATATCAGGGCACAGTTACAATCAAAAGCAAAACCAATGTCTGGGATCCAACTCACGATCTTCTGGGCTCCTCTAAGGGCTTTGGTCACTTCTCCAGCTGTGCCCTTTGTAGCACACATCTTGTCTTCTGAGCTCTAGATGCCTGTATTCCACTGCTGTTGCTGTCCTTGGTGGTCAGTGCATGGTACTAGCATTCCCAAAACACTGTTGTAACTAGGCTTTATTAATAGCCTCTCATAGACTGTCTTCACGGTGCCAAGCCTCAACTCTTTTGCATGACACTTTTAGTCTTGGGCCATTAATTGCAAACTGAGGCTGCACCTTTACCAGTGGCCTTTCATGGCCTCTCACTGTGCCAAGCCTCAGCTGCTCTTCATGACCCCTTCATGCTGTCAAAACCAGTACCACCTGGGTGATTTTTATACATTACCAAGTCCTGCTGCAGCATAAGGCACACCCTTGGCTATCTCTGGAACACAAGCTCTTTGTGCTCTCAGAAAACACTTCTCAGAAGATGTTACCTCAATGATGCTGGTCTCTTCTTAATCACCGCTAATTTCTTAGCTCTAGCTAACCAGCATCAATAGTCCCAGTAATGCAAAGTTTTCTCTTTAGTAGTTTTGGTATCTTGTTAATCACAGCTGATACTTCAGCTCCAGCTAACCAGAACCACAGAATCTTCACAATCAAAACAACATGGCCCTGATAAGAGTCTTTAATCTTTTCTCTGAAATTTCACAAGCCAGGCCTCTATCTCTGCACTGTTCTCAATATGCTCTTTTAAGCTCTCACAGAACATCCCACAGAGTTCTTAATAACCAGTGGTTCTTCTAGCTCAAAGTTTCAAAGTTCTTCCACAATCCTTTCCAAAACATGGTCAGGTTGTCACAAGAATACCCTACTTCTGGTACCAATTTGTTTTAGTCAGGGTTTTTATTTCTGCACAAACATCACGACCATGAAGCAAGTTGGGGAGGAAAGGGTTTATTCAGCTTACTTCTACATGGCTGTTGATTACCAGAAGAAGTCAGGACTGGAACTCAAGCAGGTCAGGAAGCAGGAGCTTATGCAGAGGCCATGGAGGGATGTTCCTTACTGGCTTGCTTCTCCTGGCTTGCTTAGCCTGCTCTCTTATAGAACCCAAGACTTCCAGCTCAGGGATGGCACCACCCACAAGGGGCCTACCCCCCTTAATCACTAATTAAAAAAATGCCCCACAGCTGGATCTCATAGAGGCACTTCCCCAACTGAAACTCCCTTCTCTGTGATAACTCCAGCCTGTGTCAAGTTGACACACAAAACTAGCCAGTACAACATCTTTAAAAAGAAAAACAAAATTTTTAAATTCATGAACATGAGAAGGATGGAAAAAATGACAGTTGCTAGATCCTAGGTTGCAGTTAGGAAGGAGTAAGGGTCTGACATGTGGAATTGACAATAGGGGCTTTAATGCCTGGAAAGGCTGCAGAAAGAGACATGGAATCCTTTTACCGTGAAGAAAATGGACCTGGAGAGAGAGTTCAGTAAGATCACGTACTGCTCTTCCAGAGGACCAAGGATGGGTTCCCAGCACCCATTTGGGAGCTCGCAACTGTTTCAGGGAATCTAACATCCTCTTACGGCCTTGGCCTTGCTGGACACCAGGCCTGCACATAAGCCGGGCGGTGGTGGCGCACACCTTTAGTCCCAGCACTTGGGAGGCAGAGGCAGGCGGATTTCTGAGTTCGAGGCCAGCCTGGTCTACAGAGTGAATTCCAGGACAGCCAGGACTACACAGAGAGACCCTGTCTTGAACAAAAAAAAATTTTTTTAGTGCAAATTATTTGTAGTGTACCGATGCACCCTAGCTCCAAGAATGTTTTGTTCACACAGGCATATTGACTCCCCCTAGAAGTCTCGGTTGTTAAATACAAAGCTCAATGCCAAGTACAAGTGACTTCCCCTTGCCTTGGTTAGGGGTATTCTGGAGACTCTTTATCAACAGTACAGGCCATGACTCTTGGTTGCACACCAAAATTTAATAGTAACACTCCGTTCCTGAAGATACAGCACACTTTGGTCATGGGTATGGAGAAATCAAGTTGGAACCGGTCAGAAATCTTCCTCCTTGCTGGCCACGTTTCACAGTCCCACAAGGTGCTGTGTGGGTTGTGAGTTGGTGGAGGAGGAGAGTCATCAGCAGTCACATCCAGCCGTTAACCCAGCCCTGTGAGTTACAGTGACCTAGTATGGTAGGTAACGCATGGGTGCAGCAATGTACCGGGCAGTACAGGAATAACTAACAGTGTTCTGATTAAAGGCCCACTCCACGGGCAGACACACATGCCAGTACTACAAATCTAGCCTAGAGCTAGGGAAACTCACTGCACATAGTAACACACTGACCTATCTAAAATGCAGGTCTCTCTACCTGTAGATTAGTGGCACTCTCAAACCTCTTAAAAGAAATCCCTTTGGACAGTGGATGGCGGTCAAGACAGAAACGCACACTGGTCAAAGCGCACACATGACAGAGAATAAGGATTACTTGATGGGTTCAGGTACGCCTATATATCACCTCCTTACATCAAGGCTTAGGAATCATTTCAGAAAGATCGGGAGAGCCCGAGGTCAGGGAGGAGTGAAGTGAAGCTCTGGCCTCTGCACCTCTGCACTGGACAGTCCTACTGTACTTAGGAACTCACAGCAGCTGTGGTTACGTGTACAACGCCTATGCAAGATCAAGTCAGTCAACATTCCAGCCTGAAAGGGGACGGTCACGAGCCCCCACCCTTAGCTGAGGACCGGGTTGACAGGCGATGGCTTCTAGGGAAAAGAAGGTCAGTGTTTTTAAGGGTGTGGCCCTCAAAAAAAAAAAATCTCCCGTGTGCCAGTGGATGGCCCTGAGCTCGTGAGTATACACACAACACAGACTAGGCCTAATGAGGTTTTTAAAGGAGGACACAAAATTAGAAAGTATTTAGAGTAGGTAGAAGGGGGAGCAAGAGGGGAGAGTAGGGTGAATGTAAACAAAATACATTGTATGTATATGAAAATCTCAAAGAATTAATAAAAAATATTACATTTTTTTTTAAAAAGAATAGTTTGTTTCCTGAGAGAACAGATATATTCTAAACACTATGCTTTTGACATGTTACTTCTTTTTCTTACATGTAAAGATTAGCAATAAACCTTCACCTTTGGGTATGCTACTGTATATGTAGCATAATCTTCAACCAACCTGTCAAGTATTAGTCTTCGTTTAACGAGGTCAAGTTTGATGTTTGCCTCAAAACTGCCAAAGGATTCGTTGGGTCTGACTCTAGGGATGGTCAACATAGCAGTCCAATCAGCCTTGCCATTACAGCACGTACAATTACAAGACATTTTCATGAAGTGGGCTTTCATTTTGGATTTTTAAGAAATGAAAAAGACAGGAAACTTTTTTCTCAAACCACAATCCTGCAATTCTTGAATATTCAGAAATTTTTCCAAGAGAACTGCCCACTGGTTCCTATGGTTATTGCTATTTCCAAAAAAAAAAAAAACGATTCGATGCCCTATTAGGCTGACAAGAGCACAGCTTTTCTGTGTGCACGGAAGGATGTAACTCTCCCTACACTCTCCTATGCAACAGGGTCAAGAGGAAGAAACAAGGGGAGGGAGTGTTCCCAGGTCCAGCATGAGTGGCAGCTTGGAGGGCATGCACCGTGATTGGGGCGCTTCAAACAGATTACTATTCAATAACTATGAATTGAATCCTGGGCAGAAGATGTCACCCTTGTACGCTTGTGATGACTTGATGCTGCTGGGAAAGGGGGTGGGGGTTGTTTGTACCCAGAACTTTGAGTCACATTCCAATAATTCTCCCCAGCAAGTCCATCAGAAGGAGATGTTTGCTTTCTAAATTCATAACACCCTAAAATTCTGCAAGAGCACCTTGTTACTCTTTGCCTATCCTATTGTGAAGTGACATCAAGTAATTAATGTTCATTAATTCTACTCAAGTGTGATCACATTCTCATTACTTCAGTCTATCATCTTGGGAGGCAGCGGCAGGCGGATTTCCGAGTTCAAGGCCAGCCTACTCTACAGAGTGAGTTTCAGGACAGCCAGGGCTATACAGAGAAACCCTGTCTCAAAAAACAAGCAAACAAGCAAAAAAAAAAAAAAATTTATATTTCGCCCTCAGTTCAATATGGCGGCAATCACCAGCGCTTGCAGGACCTCAGAGCCGCTCCTAGGATCCTGAGAGATCCACTGAAGCTTTGAGGGAGACACAGCAGGGGAGGATAAGTCTGCAGAATCTCTGGAACAACTAAAAGAGGACAGGTTTTATGGGAAGATGCTTTTAAAAAGTGATCTCCTGGGAAGGATGATGGTCAAGTTGGGTGAGCTGGCATAGCAGCCAGCACCTAGGGCAGGAGCAGAGGCCTGGAACAATCACAGATCACCCTGACTCTGGGGGCAACAACAGTATTTATGGTGTTTCAGAAACCAGAAACCTGGGCTGGTGGTGACACACGCCTTTAATCCCAGCACTTGGGAGGCAGAGGCAGGCGGATTTCTGAGTTCCAGGATAGCCAGGGCTATACAGAGAAACCCTGTCTCAAAAATACAAAAAAAAAAAAGAAAAGAAAAGAAAAAAAGAAACCAGAAACCTTGAACCAGACCAATGACTACTTGGAAGAAGGATTTTACATGTAAAATTGTTTGGGGAAAAAAAATTGACTGAGTAATGCAAGGCAGTTTGCAATGCTGCTTTGAAGGATGAATGCGCAAATGGAGAAGTGGGAAAGCGGGCAGAACAGAGTCAGAACTAGAGATGCAGTGAGTAGGGCTGGCAGGGTGGTGGACAGCAGCCTGGACCTCACAGGCTCCCAAAACCCGCTGTGAAGCCCCAGGATCACCCTGGTCGGGGCAACACGATACACGAGATGGAGAACGGTTCATTTTCCAGATTAAGACTTGTCAAGACCTCCGTGGTTTGTGCTGCCACTGGAAACCGTGTGAAAGTCTGTGCTGTTGGTTAAGCAAAGAAGTTTCCTCTGCAGTGGTATCGATGACTGGAGACTCGTAATTGAGAGTGAGAGACACGGACAATCTTACCCCCCAACCCCCAAAAGAAACAATTCAGACAGGAAGCCACTGGAGAATGTTCTTAAAAGTTGTGATAAAGATGTCGAAGTGCAGCTCTTCATTGTTGATGGCTCCTGGTTGGGATGCAAGCAGGAGTGGGGTTGGGGAAGGTTATCTATAAGGGGTTGGCCACTGGAAGTTTGAAAGTAATCCAATGAATAAATGGGAAACACAAATTGGAATCGATGTGGTTTTTTTTTTTTTTCTTTTCGGGAGCAGGGCACAAAGGTGGGGAGGTGGACCTGGGGGGAATGAGAAGCCAGTGTGATTAGGATACATTGTATAAAATTCTCAGGAAATCACTAAAAAAATATTATGTTGGAAAAATGTATAGTTTGCATAAGTCATTATCAAATAAAGGAGTAAATTGGAAATGATTGTTCCTGCCGTCTGTTCGATTGCCTGTCAAACATTCAACCTCCCTGGAGGTTTAGCCACTGTAGTTACAGCAAAGAGGCTGAAAGGATGAAAGTGCTCTGCTTTTGTAGATCTTTCCTTGGTCTGGACACCCATCAATCCATCGTATGACTGCCTCATTGTTCCTCCAGGTATGGAAAGAAACTTGGCTCTCCATGTTTTCTTACTGTCATAAATTCAGAACAACCAGATTCATTTGTGGAAAAGATCTCAACTTCAGAGATCGCTCACTACACAAGTCCAGCAAAACCATCTATTATACTGCAAAGTTAAATGGTCGATGTTTTTCAAGGTAATTCTGATTTTTCTGCCAGTAGGGAAAGCACACAATTCTAATGATAAGATATCCAATCACTACAACCATTAAAAGTGGGCAAACTGGATGCCAGGAAGTGGCAGCTAATGCCACTGAATAGAATGTTGTTTGTTGTTGTGTTGCTGTTGCTGTTGTTTAATGTACAAATCACCTCCCCTACCTCACCCTTGTCCTTCCTCCGTTATACTTCCTAAAGTAGAACCCATCAGTTTTAGGAAACTGGGAACCCTGGCACACAGAGGATTTTCTAGAAAGTACTAGCAACATTATACTAAGTCACTGACTTACTCCTGCTTGTCCCTCTGTTCCTGCTAACCACTCCACGCTGAGTCTAGAGTACCAAAGAAAAGTCCAGTCTTACATCCCGAATGGGCATGGAAGCATGCGTGAATTTCTCTAAGCCACTTCTACAGTTCAAGCAAAAATCAGAAGAAATGAAGGGATGTTTCCAATGCCAAAGCACAGGTGAGGCTTCGTCCTTGAAGAGAAGAGTGCTCCTGGTAAGCTATCTTTTCCTGAGGCAACTAGAAATAGGAGCATTTCAACAGTCTGGTCATATGTCCTCCCACAAGAACTTGTTGAGAATGGGTCTGGATTAACCGGAAATAAAGCGAACACGTTTTCCTATACACATATGTAAGCTATAGAAACTCCTGGATTGACAATAAGTATTTTTGAGTATGTAATACAAGATGATACATCTCATGGATAAATTAATCTGTAATTTCTGTGCTTTCTTCCCTGCTTCCACTTTTGAACTCAAATATGTAACTAGGCCGATATTTTAGAGTCACACTGATCATCTCAGTGAAAGAGAGTGTAATTGAAAGGGGATAGCAAAATATACAGCAAATACTTCTCTTCATACAAGAAAAAATAATATGAAATGCAGGAGTTGGGGATGAAGAAAAATTGGTTCTTGGAGATTTTTCCCAGAAAGCCTTTCTACTGGCTTCCTGCCCTATTTAAGTTGGAGAAAGATTTATTTTTCTGACACAGTTCACTCACCAGTGATCTGATATTTGTACTTTAGAAAGGAGACTTCTATCATAGAAGAAAAGGACACAAGAATGTTGGTAAGGCCACCACAGAGTTCCAAAGCTGTACTGTTGCGATTTGGTCTGTCACTATGTATTGTAATGTTAAATACTGGCTCCCAAGATCTGGTCCCCCCCCCCCCCCCCCTGAGCCAATCCTCACCTACACCAAGCAATGCTGTTTAACATCCCCCAAGGTTATCTGTGATTGGTCAAATAAAAATGCCTACCACCCGGAGCTTGGCAGAGGAGAGGCAGGAGTTTCAGTTCCTGGGTTTAGGGTCTGAGGCAGAAACCATAAGGAGAGGCGAGAAGAAGGAAGAAGATGCCATGGGGTTGGTGAATCGTGAGCACGTACCCATGAGGGTCAGCCGGTTGGAGTAGGAGTGGCACAGGCAGAACATGGCAAGTTATATCTCGGGGTTATTGACAGGGAAGTTGACAAAATAGCACAGAGGACTGAAATCTGCCCAGCTGTAGTGCTTATTATAAACATAAAGGTTTTGTGTCTTTTATTTGGGAACTAAATGATCTAAAGTGGGATCGAAACCCCCAATTAATTTTTATGACAACACTGTGCCCTTCCTCTGCGAGGCCAGAGCTGAAATCCAGACCCAGATGTTCTTGCTTACAATATCTTCTGTTCAAAACAAGAAACCAAGATTCAAAAGCAAGCAAAGTCCTCAAAAAGTGTTATGTGTTTATTTAGTCCATATTAAACTATGATTTCCTTCTTGTGTTGTGCACAAAGTTTGTCAACTTGGGGAATGAGGGAGGAGTTAAAGGTTTAGCACACTTGTTGAATGATGAAATAATACAATTTATCAGCTTTGTAATTTGCATAAGAACTCCTGCCCAAAATTATGAGAATAGCAATGATAATTATTCTTTCATAATATTCTTTATAATATTACTTATTAACACATGTGTAAGCCAGGCATGGTGGCATACACCTTAAATCTCAGCACTCAGAAGGCAGAGGCAGGTAGATCCCTGTGAATTGAAGGCTTGTTCCACATAATGAAATCTAGGACAGTTAGAGCTACATAATGAGACCCTGTCTCAAAAAACAAACAAATGAAAAAATACATACTTATTACTTAATATTTTACTATTTGGAAAATGCATGACCCTTGCCTTGAAGGAGACACACACAACATATATTTGCCAGCTAGGTGTGCGATTAGTTACAGTGACTCATAGTTCCCGTCCTGAACTGTGCCACCCTGCCCTGGTACACTCCACACAAACAGTTGTGATCTCCCCATGCCTTAACTTTCTCATCTGTGTAATAGAACTGAGAACTAAATCTTCCTCTACCACTCAGTGAGAATTAGTTAATTTGGATATCTGCTAATGAAAGACTTTTTAAATCTGCATAAGGTTATTGTACAAACAAAACTACATTTGTACACAGCGGGGAATGATTTGTGTGAGAAAAGACAGATTCCTGTAAACTGCACCTCCTCTCAAGACCAGGAAGTGCATCTCCTTTTTGGTGGCACAAAGTCTTTAACTATGTCTAACAAGAATACATTATATTATTTTGTATTGTAACATTATAATATTGTATATAATTCTAAATTTTTAAGTTGACAAATTTCAATAGGAATGGGTAAGTTTCATAACATACTTAATTTAGTATAATATATTTAAATATTAAGTCAACATCATTCAAGCAAGTACTGAACTCTTTTGTATTTTTAAGGTCTCTTTGAAATTTGTGACTATATTTTTTAAGATTTATTTATTTATTTATTTATTTAATGTATGTGAGTTTTATAGCAGTCTTCAGACACACCAGAAGAGGGCATCGGATCCCATTACAGATAGTTATGAGCCACCATGTGGTTACTGGGAATTGAACTCAGGACCTCTGGAAGAGCAGTCAGTGCTCTTAACTGCTGAGCCATCCCTCCAGCCCGAAATCAATGAATAATTTAAACCCACAACATATCTTACTTTGGACTAGTCAAGATTTTAAATGCTCATTAGCCTCCATAACTAGTGGTTCCCACACTGGGAAGAGCTGTGTAAGTGTTACCCACTGAGCCATTGTCTCTAGTTGCTCTTGGGTGGACAGTTTTGTAGAGCTCTCTTCATCCTATTCACTCTCTGCACTGCTGGGCTTCAGAGATAATGATTTAGAAACTCCTTGCTTCTAGTAATTCTCAGGAAACTAGCAAGATAGAAATAGAAAAACACTCCAGAGTTGGGGAAATCTCATCCTATTTCTCTTTCTTTTTTTTTTTATTTTTTTCTTTTTTTTTTTTTTTACTCTAACTCCATAGCATCTTTGTATTTTCGAGACAGGGTTTCTCTGTATAGCTCTGGCTGTCCTGGAACTCACTCTGTAGACCAGGCTATTTCTCTTCCTATTTCATCCCTCAAAGAGATGTCTTCAGGAATTAATAGCGATCTTCTTCTCTATTTGTTACTGTGACCCCTATAATATACTTGATGTCCCCAAGAAAATATATAGGGATGCTATGGAGTTAGAGTTAGTCACACATTATCATTCCAAATTTCCACTTCAGAACCTTTGGTCAACTTCAATGAAATAAAGCAAATTTCCTGAACAGAACACCAATAGCTTATGCTCTAAGATCAAGAATTGACAAATGGCGCTGGCGAGATGGCTCAGTGGGTAAGAGCACTGACTGCTCTTCCAAAGGTCCTGAGTTCGGATCCTAGCAACCACCCGTAATGAGATCTGACGCCCTCTTCTAGTGCATCTGAAGACAGCTACAGTGAATTACGCCGGAGCAAGCAGGGCTGGCAGAGGTCCTGAGTTCAATTCCCAGCAGCCACACACATGATGGCTCACAGCCATCTGTACAGCTACAGTGCACTCATACACATAAAATAAATAAATAAAATAAATCTTAAAAAAAAAATTTGACAAATGGGACCTCATAAAACTGAAAAGCTTCTCTAAGGCAAAGGACACTGTCAATAGGACAAAATGGCAACCAACAGATTGGGAAAAGATCTTTACCAACTCTACATCTGAGAGAGTGCTAATATCCAATATATAGAAAGAACTCAAGAAATTAGACTCCAAAGAACCAAATAACCCTATTTAAAAAAAATGGAGAACAGAGCTAAACAAAGAATTCTCATCTGAGGAACACCAAATGGCTGAGAAGCACCTAAAGAAATGTTCAACATCCTTAGTCATCAGGAAATACAAATCAAAAAAACCCTGAGATTCCACCTTACACTAGTCAGAATGCTTAAGATCAAAAACTCACAACATATTTGTATGTATCAGGTAACAACAGATGCTGGCGAGGATGTGGAGAAAGAGGAACACTCCTCCATTGCTGGTGGGATTGCAAGCTGGTACAACCACTCTGGAAATCAGTTTGGCAGTTCCTCAGAAAATTGAACATAGTACTACCTGAGAACCCAGCTATACCACTCCTGAGCATATACCCAGAAGATGCTCCAACATGTAATAAGGACACATGCTCCACTATGTTCATAGCAGCCTTATTTATAATAGCCAGAAGCTGGAAAGAATCCAGATGTCCTTCAACAGAGGAATGGATACAAAAAATGTGGTACATTTACACAATGAAGTACTACTCAGCTATTAAAAACAATGAATTTTGAAATTTTTAGGCAAATGGATGGAACTAGAAAATATCATCCTGAGTGAGGCAACCCTATCACAAAAAAACACACATGGTATGCACTCACTGATAAGTAGATATTAGCCCCAAAGCTTGAAATACCCAAGATACAATTCACAGACCACATGAAGCTCAAGTAGAAGGAAGACCAAAGTGTGGATATTTCAGTCCTTCTTAGAAGGGGGAACAAAGTACCCATGGGAGGAGATACAGAGACAAAGTGTGGAGCAGAGACTGAAGAAAAGGCCATCCAGAGACTACCCCACCTGGGGATCCATCCCATATACAGTCACCAAACCCAGACACTACTGTGGACATCAAGTGCTTGCTGACAGGAGCCTGATATAGCTGTCTCTTGAGACGCTCCATCAGTGCCTAACAAATTCAGAAGTGGATGCTCTCAGCCAACCATTGGACTGAGCACAAGATCCCCAGTGGAGGAGCTAGAGAAAGGACCCAAGGAGCTGAAGGGGTTTGCAACCTCATAGGAAGAACAACATGAACTAACCACTACCCTCAGAGCTCCCAAGGACTAAACTACCAACCAAAGGCTACACATGGAGGGACCTATGTCTCCAGCCACATATATAGCAGAGGATGGCCTAGTTGGTCATCAATGGGAGGAAGGGCCCTTGGTCCTGTGAAGGCTCAATGCCCCAGTGTAGGGGAATGCCAGGGCCAGGAAGCAGGAGTGGTGAGCAGGGGGAAGGGGAGGAGAAACCAGGAAAGGAGATAGCATTTGAAATGTAAATAAAGAAAATATCTAATTAAAAAAAGAAAGAAGGAAGAAAGGAAGGAAGGAAGGAAGGAAGGAAAGAAAGAAAGAAAGAAAGAAAGAAAGAAAGAAAGAAAGAAAGAAAGAAAAAAGAAAGAAGGAAGGAAGGAAGGAAGGAAGGAAAGAAAGAAAGAAAGAAAGAAAAAAAGAAAGAAAGAAGGAAAGAAGGAAGGAAAGAAAGAAGGAAGGAAGGAAGGAAGGAAGGAAGGAAGGAAGGAAGGAAGGAAAGAAAGAAAGAAAGAAAGAAAGGAAGGAAGGAAGAAAGCCAGCCTATTTCATTTCATTTGGGGAAAGAAGGGTTGGCGTAATTGCCATTGCCAAATTTGGTTGTTGGATGTTTCTTGATTGGTTAGGTTTGTATGTATACAGGTTTGGTTTTTGTTTTGTTTTTTTTTTTTTTCCCTTTTGGGGGAGGAACTGGAGGTGAATCGTGTGTGTGTGTGTGTGTGTGTGTGTGTGTGTGTGTGTGTTTACTAACAGTACTTCAAACTATTATGGGCATGTATCATTGTTGATTTCAACCTTTATTCATTTGCTTTAAACAAATTCCAACTCAGAACTTGAGCTACACGGTAACCTTACATAATGGCTTCATAGTACAAAATATTACACAGAGGGAATGTTTTATATAGAGCCATGTTTCCATTTTACTCTTTCCACTAATCTTTGATAACCTCTATCCTTCCTTGTTCATTTCAAAATTTCATGCTATAACCAGCCTGTTTGTTGTCATCCAACTTTAAGTGGGAATGTGGCCCAGGATTGCCTAGTCTCCTGCTCTGAGTTCATGATGTGTGTGACCTTCCTCATATGAATTGTTACATTACCTTTAGTCTTTCTGCACTGGCTTCAAGGCATGAAATGTTTATGGAATTGTAATGGCTATTTCTGGTTGCCAGCTTGATGTATGGAACAAACTACAATCCAGAATTGGAGGGCTCATCTATGATCCAGATCTTGAGGCTGGAAGACCTGGATCTTGGCATGGAGATCTTGAGGCATAGTGGCCATGAAAAGCTGAGGCCCAGGCAAGGTAGTACATTCCATTAATCCCTAGAGACTGAGGCAAGGAGATCTCTGAGTTCAAGGTCAACCTGCGACAAAGCAAGTCCCAGATCCAGGCATGGTGGCACACACCTTTAATCTGGGCCACACCTTCTGCTGGAGACCTACATAAGGACGTTGGAAGAAGCAAGATTTGCTCTTCTTCACCTGCTTGCACGTACTTACCAGCACATCTGTTGGAACCTACTTCTACAGAAGACCAGCTGAAACAACTTGCCTCATGGGACTGAACAACTAGGAGATCCTGGGACTTCCCATCCACAGCTGACCATTGTTGGGGAGTTGGACTGCAGCCTGTAAGTCATCACAATGAATTTCCTCAATAAGAGAGACATTCCATTTAAGTTGTGTGACTCTAGAGAACTCTGACTAATACAGGAATATCTAACATGAAGACGTGCATGGACAGGAACAGGCCTGGCCCCAAGATACTTGTGTCATAGAGAGCAGGACAAGGAGAAATGCCAAGAAGCCTGTCTACAGGCATATTTGCTTGCTGAGGCTCTCATTGTAAGATGCCACAGACTAGGTAGTTTGAAAAACCATAAATCTATTTTCTCATAGTTCTGCTTCCTAGAAGTCCAAGGATGGGCTAATAATGGTGAAGATTCTCCCCGTCTCTCTCTCTCTCTCTTTTTTTTTAAGATTTATCTATTTACTTTATGTGTATGTGTACAGATGGCTGTGAGCCATCATGTGTGTAGCTGCTGGGAATTAGACTCAGGACCTCTGCCGGGCGCCCTGCTCGGGCTCGCTGCAGCGCGATTCACTGTAGCTGTCTTCAGAAGCACCAGAAGAGGCTGTCAGATCTCATTACGGGTGGTTGTGAGCCACCATGAGGTTGCTGGGATCCGAACTCAGGACCTTTGGAAGAGCAGTCAGTGCTCTTACCCGCTGAGCCATCTAGCCAGCCCGCTCTCCCCATCTCTTGAGGGCCACCTTCACACTGGATATATAACTCAAACCTCCTTCTCTTGGCTTATATGCCTGTAAGAGTGTGGTGTTTCTTCTTGTAATGCATTCATCCCACCAGAGGAGGGCGCAACCTCAAGTCCTCTCTTAAAGCTAGCTTGCCTTCCAAAGGTTTCCTTTTAGGAGACTGGTCAAAAGCATTTGAACTTTGCGGAGGAACACAAGAATTAAATCCAAAACAAAGGGTCTCCAAGCAAAGACAGGGAGGTTAGGAAGCTTTCATGTGAGACTCCATCTAGGGTACCAAAGGTGCCTTCCCTTCTGGGTCCTAAGAGAAGGCATTCACCAAAGGCCAAATAGATGAAATAACTTTCATATATCAAGGCAGCTATTTCTGGTCAGGTTCTCACCCTGGCATTTGGCTCGTGGCCTTCACCTCCCTTTGTTGAGCTTCAGCCCTACATATTGATGTGCCTTCTGAACATCTCTAACTTTGTGACTCAGTGTCTAAAGTTCATCATGTCTGAAACATGATGCATTACCTTCTATTGGTTCATTCCTTCTGGCTCATGTGTTTTCAACCCCTTTTGGAACCAACACCATTGACACAATTATTTTAGGTAACACCCTGTCTCTCCTACCTCATTCCTGAATCTAATCACCTAAAAGTGATATCATATCCACGTTTCTTACCCCTGCTCAACCTTCCCGATTTACTCTACATGTGCCCTAGTCCAAACTCTCTTAAGCGGCTACAATATGATTATTATTTTTTATGATATTATCTAGTAGGTATGGAGAGTTTCTGTATGGTATGCAGTTTATATGTATTGCTGCTTCTCATTTCCATTATTGTTATTCACATCCTACAGATGAGGAAATCAGATCATCGGAGAAAGTAAGGAATTTGTGTAAACACACAGCTTTAAATTCTAGCGCGGAATCTAGAACTTGCCTTTCATCGTGAGCCTTTTCAGCAGCAGCAGCAGCAGCAGCTCACTCTTCTCTAGATTTCTCTCCTTCACACTGTCCTCCACCTCTTTCTGAAGTCATCTGTACCAAACATAATTCTAGTGTTCTCACGTCCTAACTTCATCAACACACCACAGTCCTTCCATCAATGATCCTGTGAGATGCTTCCTGGCTGGTTAGATGTGCATGTGTAGAGTTTTGTTTTCTTCTGTTGGAGGGTTGGGGAACTGGATGTGGTTTGTGGGAGTTTCTCTGTGGGAGTTCCCTGAGACCAGCACCTTAGGCCCACAAGACACTAAGAGGAAACTCATTAAGATAAGCCTACAAATGGTAAACCGCTTGCAAAGCTTAGACATTCTATCTAGAATGTGACAGTGTGTAGAGTACTTAGAAGGCGATCTATCGGCAACCTTCTGTGAAGTTGCAGATAACCATAAACACCTTAGCCCAGAAACCCTGATCAACAGTGTCCACTCTTTGCTTTCTGTTCCCATTGATGTATTTATACCTGCTTGATGCATTCCTTACTCTATTTGGTGAATCAGTTCACATCTCTGAGGCTCCATAAAAAGTAGGTTCCGTAAAGGACTAACATGTTTCTCTCTCCCTCAATCAATGCTCAGTAGAGTGTGATATAAAGTTTAACAAGCACCACGTGAATCTTAATCAGCCAATAAATGATCACTTCCTGTAAATTACTCCTTTCATTCGTACAGAAAACCTCATTATTGTATGAAACAAAATATACATTCCAGGAGCTTGAAGGACATATACTAAGTATATTCAAGTTATTTCTTAGTATTTTGGGGATCGACCAGCATTTACATGAAAAAAACCATACACTTACCATGTACTAAAGGAAAAAATAATAATTTAAACAGCTGGGCATAGTTGTCTATAGTCTCAGTACTTGGGAGATAGAGAAAGTAGTATCAAGAATTCAAGGGAGGGCTGGCGAGATGGCTCAGCGGGTAAGAGCACTGACTGTTCTTCCAAAGGTGCTGAGTTCGGATCCCAGCAACCACATGGTGGCTTACAACCACCCGTAATGAGATCTGACGCCCTCTTCTGGTGCGTCTAAAGACAGCTACAGTGAATTACGCCAGAGCGAGCAGGGCGGAGCTCAATTCCCAGCAGCCACAAGATGGCTCACGGCCATCTGTACAGCTTACAGTGTACTCATACACATCGAATAAATAAAATAAATCTTTAAAAAAAAAAAAAAAAAGAAAGAAAGAATTCAAGGGAGCCAGGCAGTGGTGGTGCACGCCTTTAATCCCAGCACTTGGGAGGCAGAGGCAGGTGGATTTCTTGAGTTCCAGGCCAGCCTGGTCTACAGAGTGAGTTCCAGGACAGCCAGGGAGAAACCCTG
>JADRCD010119567.1:0-25648 GCA_019843815.1 Montemys delectorum
GTGTGTGTGTGTGTGTGTGTGTGTGTGTGTGTCACTCCCAGGCTCTGTAAAGAAAAATGCAACCTTCAATTCCACTGTGTCTCCTCTGACCACTGAAGGTGCCCAACTTGTGTGTGTGTGTGTGTGTGTGTGTGTGTGTATTTTGGACAGGGTCTCATGTTGCCCAGGCTAGCTTTGAATTCTCTATATAGCCAAGGATAACCTTGAATTCCTGACCCTTCTGCCTCTGCCTTTTTGGTGCTGGGATTACATGTGCATGGCTGTTCTCTATTATTTATTTTATTGAGCTATAGTCTCTCTATGTAGACCAGTGTGGACTTGAACTCACAGAGATCTGCCTATCTCTGCTTCCCCGAGCTGAGCGCTGGGTTATAGGTAAGCGCTGCCATGCTCTGCTGTTGTTCTCCATTTTGATAATCTAGGCAAATGCCATTTTATCAGCCAGTGGCTCGTCTATTAGGAACACAGACTGCTTTTGTGAAGGTGGTCTAGCCACCGAAGTCCCTCTTTAGCAACTCCACATAGGCTCCTCTTTAAAATATCTAAGTCACATCATGCTGTTGGGTTGCATGCTGCACCTCGAGCCGTGATGGGATTCTCCTAATGGACTAATGTCTCTCCTCTAAATGAGTGACTGACCCTGCTTCCTGTCTCTATATGTGAAGAGGGTCAATCGAATGGTGACCAAGCCTCCTTCAGTTTTCCAAACAGGACAGTAGAACACCTTGGGACCCCTCTACATAAATCTCCCAATTGAAGAGACATATTTGGAATCTCCTGGGAAAAGCATAGGGTGCCCGGGTTGTCCCTAGACCTCGAAAAGGTGCGAGTCGGGATTTTGGTTTAGATGGGGGCTGTGAGGGATCTTGGGAACACTGCATTATGGGTCCAGTGAGCAGCGAGGCCTAGTGCTGTGCGCAGGTGCAGGCTGGGCCAGGTCTGGCGGACTTGGGCGCCTCCTGGCGGCTACCCGACAGCCGAGACGCCTTTAAGCGGGGGCAACGGGCGCGGGCGCGACAACGAGTCTCTGTAGCCGCGGCCGCCGGGGAGGAGCCTGCGAGCAGCAGGTCCTGGACGCTCGAGCGCCCCGCCCCCGCGCGGGCGATGCCGAGCGGCGCGGCCAGCAGCGGGGCCCGGCGGGGCGCGCAGAGGAGAGGGCCGCGGCGCTGAAGCGGCGGAGCGCGGCCCGGCCATGGGCTTCCTGCACCAGCTGCAGCTGCTGCTCTGGAAGAACGTGACGCTGAAGCGCCGGAGCCCGGTGAGCGAGCGGCGCCCGCCCTTAGGGGCTCGCAGGCCGCGCGCCCAATTTGCCGGTGCGCTCCCCGCGTGCACATACAATGTCCAGGCGCGCGCGGACCCCGGGAGGGCGCCACCGGAGACCCCGTACTGGGCCGGCCTGGACGCTTCCGCGGGCTTCCGGGCCTCCGGTAGAGGGTTCGGCTGTGCCCTCGTCCGCTGACACTCGCAGCGCACGGCTGAGTCACGGGCCGGCGCCCTCCACAGCGCTTTCTGGCAGGTTGGGGTGGGGGCAGGTGGTCCTTGGACCTCAGCTCGAGCTAGGGCACACCATTCAGCTAGGGACTCCGAGCCCTGGTCCCGTCGTCTCTGGGGCCCCCATAGGAACCTGTCTTTTCATTTCCTTTACTGATACTCTGCCCTTGGGCAAGCACCTTAGGCTGAGGCTGGTACCAAACAGCTTTCGCCGCTGCCGCTGCTACTGCCCTCCTTCTCTTCCTCATCTTCCTCCTCCTCTTTTTCCTCCACCACCACCACCACCACCACCACCACCACCACCACCACCACCACCACCACCACCACCTTCTCCTCCCTTCATCTCCTTTCCTAACCCATCCTGGCATGTCCACAACCTTTACTCCTGCTTTCTCATCCCTGGGAATGCCCTTGTTATGTGGACTCAACCTGTTAAATCCCAACACCCTTTCGTCCTTTGGGGCCAGTTTCTCCTGAGGCTGCTCCTCTGATTTCTCCTGCCTCAGGCCTCTCTGGGGGCTGGGTTCTGCTGAGCTTCTCAGTACCTGTCTAGGGCAGCTAGGACATAAAGAGTGTTGGGGTAGGAGTTCTGGGTGAGGAGCAGGATTCCAGGCATGGATGGTGTTTGCAGTGTTGGTTTTCATCCCAGTCCCTGGAAGGGCAAGGGCATCCAGAGAGTCCTGGGCCAGCAAGAGCGTCCTAGGGCCCTTGGGATTTTCCAGGATGGAGACAAGAGAGTGCAGGACCTAAAAGAAGGACCTTAAGCAGCTCATACCAGGGACCCCTTGGGCAGCAGCACTCCTACTATGTTCTTTGAGTACTTTAGAGTCGTAATAAGAAACTCTGGTCTGTAGGCAGGGTGGGTAGCAGTCATCACCACAACCTGGCAGAATTCCTGTGGGCACCTAGCCCTGGCTGATAGCTCTGGTTGCCTGGGATTGGCTTATGTGGGGCTGAAGGGGCAGCCCTGTGACTATAGCCTTTGAGTCCCTGGGGGGAAGGGACGCAGAGTGAAGATGTATGTAGTCTTAGTGCTAGCCCCAAGTTACTTGTCAGGAAGACCCTTCAGGGAACAGAGGCTAAAATATAGTTCCTGCACTAGATAGGAGCCTCACACCAGGCTGCAAGAAGAGTCCAGTGATTTGACAGTCGGAGGTGCCCATTGCCTTTTTCCTAGGACTGACCCCTGCCTGTTAGGTGAGGTTGATCTGTTGGGCTTTCCCGGATTCACATGCTTCAGCATTCCCAGAGACCAGTTAGACCACAGAGGAGATCCTTAACCTATGGCTGAGCTACCAGCAGGGACTGTCTCCTTCCAGGAAGGCAGTTTTTGCTGTCAGGGGTGCATCCATGCAAAGCCTGTGATCTGGAGGGGACCGCAGAACTTCCGCCCTGCTTGCTCCCTTCGCCCTGTTGTAGAGTTGTACATGGGACGTGGGTCCACCCTGGCACCCTTAGGAGGGTCACCAGTATTGAGTAGTTGTGGAAGCTAACATCACACTTGGGTATCACCTGCTACCCTCCATCCCCGTCCCCTGTCGCAGCAAGCACGAGGCTGCTCAGGCCCAGGGTGAGTGTGGAAGCACGGGACTTGTCTTGAGAGGCAGAATCCCTGGGTCACTTGCTGTCACCCAGGTAAGACAGGTAACGCGCTGGACCTGTGGTGTGTGCCTGTAACCAAATGCCCCTCTGTTGCCCTCTGCCTCCCAGCTAGGACTCTTTCTCCCAGCAGCTCATGCGCAGCCGTTGCTATAGTGATAGGGAGACAGCCTGGCCTGTGCTGCAGTTATTCGGGCGGAGGTGCCCAGGGCAGGGCAGGGCAGATGTGCCTGTGGCAGGGCTGTTTCTTGAGCTGTGGCCCCTGCCATTCTGTATGTGTGAAACGCAGTGTCCTGCAGCCCTGGGTGTACATACCACCTCCTCAGCTGGCCTTGGACTCCATCCTGGCTGGAGAGGAGGTGGAGGCTGGCACAGGCTGAGGCGGGTGAAGGGTATAGACAACACAGCAGGGTGTTCTGGATCACAGAGAGCTATTGTCAGCACAGTGGGCACAGCCAGGGACAGGCTCCTGGGAGCTCCACACCACTCCTGGGAGGGGCTTTCAAGTCTGCTTCAGATGGTGACATGGGTGAAGGAGACCCGAGATGGAAGAGCCATGGAGGACAGCTTCTGTGGTGGTGGGCCCCTCTTCCCTGGGATCTTAGAGGCAGGAGCTCCCCAGTCTAGGTCCTGGCCTGCCTCCCTGAGCTAAGATGGGGGCAGGAATTGGTAAAGCCCTTTTCTTTAGCAGATGGCATGGGAGGTGAGTCTGGGCCCCAGGGTTTTGGCACTTCTGGCCTACCTTGGCAGCCTGGCCTTGAGAGGTTAGGGCAGGAAAAGAGGCTTTTTGCTACAAGGGCCATGTTGGCCAGAGGCTCAGTGTCCTGGTCACTTGCTGGGCCTTGCTTACACTAGCCCTCATCTTTCTGAGTCCAGCACAGAGTTACAGGGGTGCTGCAGCAGAGGAGATGAGAGATGCTGTGGGGGGCTCAAGGCACTCAGAGGCACATGTGGCTAAGATGCCCACCAGGATTGTACCCGTTTGGCTTAGTGGTTGGGTAAATGAATGGGTCATAGTTGGCCACAAACTGGCTGACTTTTGACCTCTTCAGAGGGTAGGTCGTCTGTGGTTTGACAGGCACAATCTAGGGGCCCCATTTGGTGGTATCACGTAGCATTCAACATCTTGATACTCTGGGAGGGATTACAACCTTGGCTAGACCTGAGAAACCTGTGCTGGCCCTTCGTGGCCACTGGGTACATGTGGCTAGGCTGGTCCTTCAAGGAGGTCAGGAGAGCCTAGGCCAGCACATGTTCGTCACGTCCAGCCCTGGGCAGGCAGTGCACAGACTTCATATGGCCTCATGTGGCCCACCTTTTCCAGTGGGTCCTGGCTTTTGAGATCTTCATCCCGCTTGTCCTCTTCTTCATCCTGTTGGGACTGCGGCAGAAGAAGCCCACCATCTCTGTGAAGGAAGGTGAGGTGTAGGCATAGCCTGGGCACGTGGGTGGGCAGGGAGGGATTAGCATCCTCTTTGTGCACATGTCAGCCTGAGTGTGTCCTCATTCCCAAGACTCCCTGAGGCTATGGCCCGAGTGCCTGCTCCCTGGGTGGTCCTGGCTGTTCATGGCTAGGTTATGAAGGTCATGGCTGGCCATGGTGCCCATGAATGATGGAGTTGCCTGTTTCTGGAGGGCCAGGCATTCACAAGTCTCCTCTGTTCTGTTTTGACCTGCCCCTACCCCGCATGGTCTCTTGTCCTCCTCGGCCCGGCCTGCATGCAGTCTGTAAGTGAGCAGCCATCTCCTCCTTGCTGGCTCAGGTGGCAGCCATGGATGGCCTAGCGGGTCCTCCTGGTGCGGCTTAAGCACCCCTACTGCTTGCATTAACAGCCTCCTAGCAGCTGGGCCCTGTAGAAGCCACCACCTGTGGTCAGGAAAGGCTGGCTTATGACTTAGGGTGGTGGGCTGTGATATGGGTGGTGGTGGGTAGTAAAGGCCCAGGCCATCTGGGCCATAGCTGGTATCCTGATCAAGCCACTGGAGTAACTTCTTGGCAGGGGTATCTGTGAGGTTGCCTGGCCATGCTTTATAAGGGTGGGGTCCCTGGGTTGAGCCTGGGCTAGCCTAAGATGAGGCTGGGATGGCCTGCAACTTTCCCTTCAAACTCCTTGGGGCTGTTGCACTCACTCTGCTAACCAGCTGGCCTGAGAGGTCAGAGGTCACTGCCAAGGAGGTGCTTCAAGAGCCACCTTGTTCTCTATTGGAAAGGGAGATAGAGACATTTGGGGCATTTGGGCACCGCACAGGCTAAGGAGTGATATGCTGGGCGTTCCAGGAGAGGGGATGGCAGGTGGCCCTCTGACCTCTGACCTGCAGAGTCATTTGCCTTAGCACAACTCAGGGCCAGGTGTTCTGTGCCCCAACCCTAGTCTGCCTGAAGCTTCTCGTCCTTCCTGACTGTCTCTGTACATCTCTTGGCCCCGTCTCCCTCATTCTTGATCCCACTAGCTTTCTACACCGCAGCACCGCTGACATCGGCAGGCATCCTGCCCGTCATGCAGTCGCTTTGCCCCGATGGCCAGCGTGATGAGTTTGGCTTCCTGCAGTATGCCAACTCCACGTGAGTGCCCCTACCCCGTGCCTTGGGAGGCAGGTACCCTCACTCCTACCCCATAGCAACAGCTGATATCTTATGGTGTTCCAGGGTCACCCAGCTTCTGGAACGCCTCAACCGTGTAGTGGAGGAGGGCAACTTATTTGACCCAGTGCGACCAAGCCTGGGCTCAGAGCTCGAGGCCCTGCGCCAACGTCTGGAGGCCCTCAGCTCAGGCCCTGGCACCTGGGAGAGCCACTCAGCCAGACCTGCAGGTGTGCCCTCCATGGGGATGGCTTGTGGTGGGGAGGGCCTAAGTGCTGCTGTCACTGGAAGCCTGTTTCATCACTCTGGGTCATGGTCTGCCTCTGGCTCTGGGACCTTGTGTCTGCATCACACTGTCCCTTACCTGTGCGCTTGAGGCGGGTCCGTCACAGGGCTGGGAGCTCCGCTCATAGCCTATCTGGGACATTTTAGCCCCAGCTAGAGCTGGCCCCTCAGTCCCGTCCTCCTGCCTGTCCAGTTTCATCCTTCTCTCTGGACTCGGTGGCCAGGGACCAGAGAGAGCTTTGGCGTTTCCTGATGCAGAACCTGTCACTGCCCAACAGCACAGCCCAGGCCCTCCTGGCTGCCCGTGTGGACCCTTCTGAGGTGAGGCGGGGCTTGTATCCATGGTAGCCATGCCCCTCTGCTTCCCCCATCACCCCTGGTTATGGTGGGGAGGACACTGCAAGTGTACCTGAACTCCTCTCAGGGCTCTGGAGCCATTACTATGCCAGACCTCTCACAATGCAGGTCTATCGCTTGCTTTTTGGTCCTTTGCCTGACCTGGATGGAAAGTTGGGTTTCCTCAGGAAGCAGGAGCCCTGGAGCCACCTGGGTAGCAGTCCTCTGTTGCAAATGGAGGTGAGGGGCCTGACCCTGAGGGAGGGGTGGAAGGAAAGGCTCTTCCTTAGTTACACGTAAATTCTGGGCATCTGTGGTGTGCATGGGAAAGTGGAGGCTGGACAGTGACTCAAGCGCTCCCCAGCGTCGAGCCAGCACTCTGCTACCTTAGGTAGGGCCTTGCTCCTTTCTGGGTAAGCTTTACCAGTCCCCTGTGTCTTGCCCCCAGGAGCTGCTGCTGGCTCCTGCCCTTCTGGAACAGCTCACATGTGCTCCAGGCTCTGGGGAGCTGGGCCGGATTCTTACCATGCCTGAGGGTCATCAGGTAGACCTTCAGGGCTACCGGGATGCTGTCTGCAGTGGACGGGCTACAGCTCGTGCCCAGCGCTTCAGTGATCTGGCCACTGAGCTCCGGAACCAGCTGGACACAGCCAAGATTGCCCAGCAGGTGAGGCCCTGCCTGCCAGTTGGCCAGCAAACCTGTTGGCCAGCCTGGAGGAGGTGCTGGGGGTAGTTGGGGCCTGAGGATGGGAGAGACTCTTGCTCCCAGCCCATGCATGGGATGGCTTGTAATTGAGCATTCAGTACTGTCTACATTATCTCAGGCTTTGGTTCCTTCCCATCTCTCAACCCAAGCTGTACCTTTAGCCCTGGCCAGGACTTCCCAAACTGCAGACCCTCCTTCATCTTACCCAAGCACTGTCCCCTGCTGATACCCCCCTGTCCCACTCCTGATCTTAGTCACCTCCCTGAGTCACCTCTAACCAAGTTTCCTAGCCTGCATTTTCCACATGCCTGGTCTTCCCCTCAGCTGGGCTTCAATGTCCCCAACGGCTCAGATCCCCAGCCACAGGCACCATCCCCACAGAGCCTGCAGGCACTCTTAGGGGACCTGCTGGATGCCCAGAAAGTACTGCAGGATGTGGATGTCCTATCAGCCCTTGCCCTGCTGCTGCCTCAAGGTGCCTGTGCTGGCCGGGCCTCTCCACCTCAAGCTAGCAGCCTGAATGGCCTGGCCAACAGCACGGGGATAAGCGCAAATGCAGGTTCCAACACCACCGTTGAGGAGGACACCCAGTCACCTGTCACCCCAGCCTCTCCTGACACTCTGCAAGGCCAGTGCTCAGCCTTCGTGCAGCTCTGGGCTGGCTTGCAGCCCATCTTGTGTGGCAACAACCGGTAGGTCAGCAGCAAAGGGATAAAGGGAGGGGTAGAGGCACGGGGCAGTGGGTAGTTGAACCCATCGCTTAGCCCTTTGCATAGACTACATTCTACTGTCTGCCCTGACATTTAAGTCCACTCTGTGCCTGACCTGACACCCCACCTTAGCCTGATATTCTGCTCCTAAGCCCTGACCTCAGCCCTCACATTGAGCCATCCCAAGAGCCCCTGTCTCTGACATTCTGGCCCTGTCTCTGCCAGCACCATTGAACCTGAAGCACTTCGGAGGGGTAACATGAGCTCCCTGGGCTTTACAAGCAAAGAACAACGGAACTTGGGCCTTCTTGTGCACCTCATGACCAGCAACCCGAAAATCCTGTATGCACCAGCGGGCTCTGAAGCTGACCGAGTTATCCTCAAGGTGTGTGGGTCTGGCACATTTGGGTCATGAATTGTGCCTGTCTCCCCAGTAGGAGCACAAGCCCAGCAAGAGCTTGTGTGAGGGCTCTGCAGGCCCAGGACTCTATGGAGGACTGCTAAGAGCTAAGCTTGACTTCATGAGGTCTAGGTACCGGTATGCCTGGCATGGTGAGTTTTAGGGTTGGAGGTGTAGTGGCACTTGGCAGCTTTTCTGTTGGGAACTCCTAAGAGTTTCTTTGGAGATGAATTGGAAAGGCTGGCTGGTCTGGCTAGAGTGTCCCTCATCCCTCACCATGCTGACTTGGCCAGGCTAGTTATGTTCAGAGACACCTCTCCCCTCCCACACACCAAGAGCATCAAATGAACAGGGTACAAGGACCATTGGAGCTTGGGGAGAGAATTTGTTAAAATAGTATAAGCCAGGGCTGGCAGTGGGTGTGGTGAGGCCTGGACCTTGGAGATTTCTTTGGGAGAAATCATGGCCAGACATCAGGCACCCTAGGGGCATATGGAAGGGTATGAGGAAGGAGCTGGGAAAAGCAAGCATGGCTGCTCAGGTGGCTTCACAGTTCACATGGCTACTGTAGAAATTTATGCAGAAACCTGGATAGAAGTTTGGCCTGAGTAGGGACAGTAGTTGGGTTGGTCCCTTGGGCATGTGAGAAAGTAGGGGACTCTCAGGCTGGCTTGGATCTTTCCTCGAGCCCTTAGCCCCAAGCTTTCATTCTCTGCAGGCAAATGAGACCTTTGCCTTCGTGGGCAACGTGACACACTACGCCCAGGTCTGGCTCAACATCTCCACAGAGATCCGAAGCTTCTTGGAGCAAGGCAGGCTGCAGCAGCATCTGTACTGGCTGCAGCAGGTGCTGTGGGTACAAGGTGGGCAGGTACCTGCTTACAAAGGTCTGAGCCACACCCTGAACTCAACCCTCTACCCTAGTATGTAGCTGATCTTCGGCTGCACCCTGAAGCAATGAACCTGTCCCTGGAGGAGCTGCCACCTGCTCTGCGTCAGGACAACTTCTCACTGCCCAATGGCACAGCCCTCCTGCAACAGCTTGACACAATAGACAACGCAGCCTGTGGCTGGATCCAGTTCATGTCCAAGGTGGGCCGGGAGAGCCCGATAGCCCCTCCTCCCTGAGGCATTTTCAGGGCCAGCTCCAATGATAGCCGCTTTGCAGGTGAGTGTGGACATCTTCAAGGGATTTCCTGATGAGGAGAGCATCGTGAACTACACTCTCAATCAGGCCTACCAGGACAATGTCACAGTGTTTGCTAGTGAGTTCTTTTCCCTCCTCCTACAAGGTCCTCTGTCTCCTACAAGACCTATGCTCTCACCAGCCCGGTCCCACCCAGTCCCTACTGTGTCCCGTTCTCTTCCAGTTCCTTGGCCCAGACCTTTCCCCCAGTTCCCTGTCTTCTCACACCTCTCCCTTCTCCCTACCTTGCTTCACTTTGCTCCCACACTCCACATGCTGGCTCTGCCTCATATCCTGTCTGCCCTTCAGTCCTGTTCCACCTTTCTATCTGTCCCATTTCCACTCCTGGAGTGCTCACTTCACAGTGTGTCCCACCCCTTCTGTGCACACCCTCTGGCCATACACTTCATCAGCCTCCTGTTCCCAGGTGTGATCTTCCAGACACGGAAGGATGGCTCCCTCCCTCCCCATGTACATTATAAGATCCGCCAGAATTCAAGCTTCACAGAGAAAACCAACGAGATCCGCCGTGCTTATTGGCGCCCAGGGCCCAACACTGGTGGTCGCTTCTACTTCCTCTACGGCTTCGTCTGGATCCAGGGTGAGGTGCTGAGCCCAGATGGGATACAAGGGGGCCAGGCCTTGCCCTGACACCACCTCCAACCCACAGATATGATGGAGCGTGCCATCATCAACACATTTGTGGGGCATGACGTGGTCGAACCTGGTAACTACGTGCAGATGTTCCCGTACCCCTGCTACACCCGTGACGAGTGAGTGCCTGCCTAGAAGGTTTGGGGGCCTCGGGCCCAAGCCCCACCTCACACCTGTTTCCCCTCAGCTTCCTGTTTGTAATTGAACACATGATGCCACTGTGCATGGTGATCTCCTGGGTCTACTCCGTGGCCATGACCATCCAGCATATAGTGGCAGAGAAAGAGCATAGGCTCAAGGAGGTGGGTCTGGGTGGCTGCAGGCACCCCCTTGCAGTAGGCCATGGGAGGGGCAGCAGGCTGTGGGAGGGGCAGCTGTGGCGGGAGGGAACACAGTGCAGTCCTTTCCTCTGGTCGCTGCCCAACCCCGCAGGTAATGAAGACAATGGGCCTGAACAACGCCGTGCACTGGGTGGCCTGGTTCATCACAGGCTTTGTGCAGCTGTCCATCTCCGTGACAGCTCTGACTGCCATCCTCAAGTATGGCCAGGTGCTCATGCACAGCCATGTGCTCATTATCTGGCTCTTCCTTGCTGTCTATGCTGTGGCCACTATCATGTTTTGGTGAGTCCTGCAGGGAGTGGGGAAACCACTAAAAATAGGCAGACTCTCTCTTAGAGCTCCTTTGGGCCCCACAGCCTAGCTGGGCTGCAGGCCAAGAGCCAAGGGTCTTGGGGCTAACAGCTATGTGGCCTTTCACTCCAGCTTCCTGGTGTCTGTGCTGTACTCTAAGGCTAAGTTGGCCTCAGCCTGTGGCGGCATCATCTACTTCCTGAGCTACGTTCCCTACATGTACGTAGCGATCCGTGAGGAAGTAGCCCACGATAAGATCACTGCCTTCGAGAAGTGCATTGCGGTGAGGTTTGTGGCAGGGCAGGGCCAGGATAGGGTGTCCATCTCCAGCCCACCTACTGACACCCGTCTTCCTTCAGTCCCTGATGTCCACAACAGCCTTTGGCCTGGGTTCCAAGTACTTTGCACTGTATGAAGTGGCGGGAGTGGGCATCCAGTGGCACACGTTCAGCCAATCCCCAGTGGAAGGGGATGACTTCAACCTGCTCCTTGCCGTCACCATGCTTATGGTGGACACGGTGGTCTACGGTGTGCTCACTTGGTACATCGAGGCTGTGCACCCAGGTACAGGCCCGTCTATGGGGGACCAGGGTGGGACAAGGTCACTGGGCTTCTGCCTTTCTCCAGGTAGTATTTGGCCCTTGTGGTGGACAGTTGTCACCCCCAGGCCCTCGGTCAGCTCTCCCCTCCTGGACCCCCAGGTATGTATGGGCTGCCCCGGCCCTGGTACTTCCCGCTACAGAAGTCCTATTGGCTGGGCAGTGGGCGGACGGAGGCCTGGGAGTGGAGCTGGCCATGGGCACATGCACCGCGCCTTAGCGTTATGGAGGAGGACCAGGCCTGTGCCATGGAGAGCCGGCACTTCGGTGAGCCTAGGGTTGGAATGTTGACTGGGATGGGTGCTGGGTTTGGGGTTCTGGGGTGGCCTTGGTGCTGCCCCCAGCCTGCTGACTCAGTCCTGGTACAGAGGAGACCCGCGGTATGGAGGAGGAGCCCACCCACCTGCCCTTGGTCGTCTGTGTGGACAAGCTCACCAAGGTCTATAAGAATGACAAGAAGCTGGCCTTAAACAAACTGAGCCTCAATCTCTATGAGAACCAGGTGGTCTCTTTCCTAGGCCACAACGGGGCTGGCAAGACCACTACCATGTGAGTGTCTAGGAACAAGAGGGAGGGTTTAGCTAACAGGAGGATGGAGCTCCCTCAGGATGTGGTGGATTGTGACCCCACTTTCCCCGCCCCAGGTCGATCTTGACTGGACTGTTCCCACCCACATCGGGCTCAGCCACTATCTATGGGCATGACATCCGCACAGAGATGGATGAGATCCGCAAGAACCTGGGCATGTGCCCACAGCACAACGTGCTCTTTGACCGGCTCACCGTGGAGGAACACCTCTGGTTCTACTCACGCCTCAAAAGCATGGCGCAGGAGGAGATCCGCAAAGAGATGGACAAGTAAGCACAGTGAGGGGCCAACAGGACAGGCAGGCATGTGGATCCACATCTGCCTCACTGCTGGGCACGGGCAGTTTGACTGCACTTATCCCACAACTGCAGGGATAAGCACAGTCTGAGATGTGGGAAAGCCTGCGCTGGTTCAGGGGTCCCCCGGCCTGTGACGAAGCCAGGGGTGTGGGGTTCTCAGACTCTTAGATGGCTGCTGGGAGTTGAGCCAAGAGTAGAGTCAGGGGCCCATAGGCTGGGGACAGCATCTAGCCCCGAGGTGTGGGGCAGGTAGGGGGAGGAGCTTGGCTTGTCCCAGCAGTGATTGTCCTTAGCTTGGCAGAGGCAGGCTGGAAGCACAGAGGGGCCTCTCATGGGAGAGTTGTGCTGTAAGTCTGTAGACAAAGGCCTTCCCCAGGTTCCTCATGGTGGGTCTTGATGAAAGCAGCAGTCTATGTCTAACATTATCGTTTATTAGCTATCCACGGCAGAAAATGGATGCATAACCCCTTTCTCAGGGTCTGACTGGGGATTAAATAGCTTTTGCAGGGAGGAATGTCTGGGAAGGGAAGCTTTTTGGCTAAGCCCTCTGGGCCTCTATATATCTCATTAGTGTAGAGAACTCTGTTTTGGGCCTACGTGACCATAGGTCACATTTCTTTTACGTGAGAACCATGGTAGGTGTTCCAAGTCAGGAGTCTGGCGGGGAGCAGGGAGTTGCCTAAGCCTCAGGTGTGTGCCCACTGAGTCTCCTGGGTCCCAACCGGCTCTACCCACCAAACTTCCTGGCATGATTTTATGTCCCACAAGGGCATGTGTCGAGCAGAGGGAAGTGCTGTGGATGCTCTTGTGCAGTTTAGGGGAAGGGGTGAGGACAGGAGGAGATGAGAGCTCCTCGTGGTCCAGTCTACCATCATTTGGTCTTTCCCCCTCCCATCCACTGCCTTCCTATCTGGTCCGCAGGATGATTGAGGACCTGGAGCTCTCCAACAAGCGGCACTCGCTGGTACAGACACTGTCTGGAGGCATGAAGCGCAAGCTTTCAGTAGCCATTGCCTTTGTGGGTGGCTCTAGAGCCATCATCTTAGATGAGCCCACAGCTGGGGTGGATCCCTATGCTCGCCGTGCCATCTGGGACCTCATTCTGAAGTACAAGCCAGGTGAGCAGGATAGCATCCTGGTTGTGGCGGGTGTGGGTATATGCGCCTACCCCCTTTGTTCCCTTACCTTGGTGTTTGGCCTACCCCAGGCCGCACTATCCTCCTGTCTACCCATCACATGGATGAAGCCGACCTGCTGGGGGATCGCATTGCCATCATCTCCCATGGGAAGCTCAAATGCTGTGGCTCTCCCCTCTTCCTCAAGGGTGCCTATGGTGATGGGTACCGCCTCACACTGGTCAAGCGTCCTGCAGAACCTGGCACCTCCCAAGGTCTGTGCTGAGACTACTTGAACCAGCCTCCCGTCCTCCCTACCCCATGACTCCCGACCTAGGAGAGGTGCGACCTTACCCTCACTTCATCGGGACCAGACACCCCGTGGACTTGGGACACCTCTAAGCCTCATCTTGACTTGCTTGCCCACTAAGGGCCCTTCTTCCTCAGCCTCTCATGAATCCACTCCTGCTCCCCGTTTCTTCCCAGAGCCTGGACTGGCTTCCAGCCCCTCAGGTCGTTCTCAGCTGAGCAGCTGCTCAGAGCCGCAGGTGTCCCAGTTCATCCGCAAGCATGTGGCTTCCTCCCTGCTGGTCTCAGACACGAGCACTGAGCTCTCCTACATCCTTCCCAGTGAGGCCGTCAAGAAAGGGGCCTTTGAGCGCCTCTTTCAGGTGTGAGGGTTGGGCATGGTGGCTGGGGACACGAGGAGCCTGTAGAGAAGATGGACATGTTGTTGCCTGCCTCCCGTGGCACTGGCCTCACCCAGTTTCTTTGCAGCAACTGGAACACAGCCTGGATGCACTGCATCTGAGCAGTTTTGGGCTGATGGACACAACTCTGGAGGAGGTGTTCCTCAAGGTGTCTGAAGAAGACCAGTCACTGGAGAACAGCGAGGCTGGTAAGAGTACCCAAGGCTGGCGATCAATCCAACCTACCCACACAAGGCCCTGGGGACATTGCTTCTCCTTCGTCTCTGGAAGTGGGGTCAGTATAGGCTTGTGGTGATGGTATGGTAGCTCTGCCTACCTTTGAGTAGGTATGTCAACTAGAGGCTGGGATCAAGGCAGGGCCTGGGGCCATGGATGGGCACTAGGGATTGAGGTACTAAGATGTCCTGGAGAGGAGAGCTTGGCCCCAAACCCTCCCTCCCTCACTGCTTCTGTTGTTTGCAGATGTGAAGGAGTCCCAGAAGGATGTGCTGCCTGGGGCAGAGGGCCTGACAGCTGTGGGGGGTCAAGCTGGCAACCTGGCTCGGTGCTCAGAGCTGACACAGTCACAGGCATCACTGCAGTCTGCATCCTCGGTGGGCTCTGCCCGCGGGGATGAGGGCACCGGCTACTCCGACGGCTACAGTGACTACCGTCCCCTCTTTGACAACTTGCAGGACCCGGACAATGTCAGCTTACAAGGTGGAAGCTGATGGGGAGGCTGGGGAGGGTCCAGAAGGGTGGCATGGTACAGGTTACTCACCCCTGCCTCTCTGCACAGAGGCAGAAATGGAGGCCCTGGCTCAGGTGGGCCAGGGCAGCCGCAAGCTAGAGGGCTGGTGGCTGAAGATGCGGCAGTTCCATGGGCTCCTGGTGAAGCGCTTCCACTGTGCTCGTCGAAACTCCAAAGCGCTCTGCTCTCAGATTCTGCTGCCTGCCTTCTTTGTCTGTGTGGCCATGACCGTGGCATTGTCTGTCCCTGAGATCGGTAAGGCTGCGTGGCTCATGTGGTATAGGCGAGGCTCCTATCTGGCTCCCGGGTCTTGGCTTCATTTTCCTCCTAGCCCCCTGGAGAAACTCCCCCACTCCTCTTCTCACACTCTGAACCTTATTCAGGGACTCATGAGAGGATCTGTCTCCCGGGGAGTCACACCCCACACACTCGGCCCTCTCTGTGTTGGGGCTGGGGGCTGGCATCAGGTAGCTGCAGTCTACTCAGGTCTCCGTGTTCACCCACCAGGTGACCTGCCTCCACTGGTCCTGTCACCTTCTCAGTACCACAACTACACCCAGCCCCGTGGCAACTTTATCCCCTATGCCAATGAGGAACGCAGGGAGTACCGGTGAGGCCGTGGGCTGGGGCTGAAGCACAGGAGGGCAGGACAAGAGTTGAGACGTATGGCCCCTAACTCACTGTCATGTCCTCAGATTACGGCTGTCACCTGATGCCAGCCCCCAGCAGCTCGTGAGCACATTCCGGCTGCCCTCTGGTGTAGGAGCCACTTGTGTGCTCAAGTCTCCTGCCAACGGCTCCCTGGGGCCCATGCTGAACTTAAGCAGTGGAGAGTCCCGCCTGCTGGCTGCACGGTTCTTTGATAGTATGTGCCTGGAGTCTTTCACACAGGGGCTGCCACTGTCCAACTTCGTGCCACCCCCGCCCTCGCCCGCCCCTTCCGACTCACCCGTATCCCCAGATGAGGATTCACTGCAAGCCTGGAACATGTCCCTGCCACCTACTGCTGGACCAGGTACTACCTCAGGGAAGGCTCCTGGGGGCACAGGCATGAATGACCCATCTCACCGTGCTGCACTGTGCCCACAGAGACGTGGACGTCGGCGCCTTCTCTGCCACACCTAGTGCGTGAGTCAGTCCGCTGTACCTGCTCTGCACAGGGCACGGGTTTCTCATGCCCCAGCAGTGTAGGTGGACACCCACCCCAGATGAAAGTGGTTACAGGTGACATCCTGACTGACATCACTGGCCACAATGTTTCTGAGTACCTGCTCTTCACCTCTGACCGTTTCCGACTACACCGGTGAGTTGGCCTGGAGTGGCTGTGATCAAGGGGTGCCTGGCAGATAGACGGCTGCTGAGCCTCAGTGCCCCTCCCATCTGTCTTGTATAGATATGGAGCCATCACCTTTGGTAATGTCCAGAAGTCTATCCCAGCATCCTTTGGTGCCCGGGCCCCTCCTATGGTGCGGAAGATTGCAGTGCGGAGGGTGGCTCAGGTAGGTTGCTGCCCTGGGGTTTTGGGCACTTGGTCCTAAGCTTAGTGACTCACGGCTTGTGAGCCTCTCTGAGTTCCCTGCCCCTCTCCAGGTGCTCTACAATAACAAGGGCTACCACAGCATGCCCACCTACCTCAACAGCCTCAACAATGCCATTCTGCGTGCAAATCTACCCAAAAGCAAGGGCAATCCAGCAGCCTATGGTAAGGAGAATCGGGGTTGAAAGATGGGGAGGAGGTGCAGCTCAGCCAGAATGGTTGCATGGGCCTAAAGCCGCCTTTCCCGTGTACAGGCATCACTGTCACCAACCACCCCATGAACAAGACCAGTGCTAGCCTCTCCCTGGATTACCTGTGAGTGAGGCAGACCGAGTTGAGGAGGGGCAGGACCGCTGGGTCCTGACACCTCCTGGAACTGAGTGCTGTCCCCTTCTAGACTGCAGGGCACAGATGTGGTCATCGCCATCTTCATCATTGTGGCCATGTCCTTCGTGCCAGCCAGCTTTGTGGTCTTCCTTGTGGCAGAGAAATCCACCAAGGCCAAACACCTGCAGTTTGTCAGCGGGTGCAACCCTGTCATCTACTGGCTGGCCAACTACGTGTGGGACATGGTGTGCCCCCGCATGGTCCATCCCCGCCCCTGACTCCTGTCCCCATGCCTGGGTCTCACCCTCCACCTTCACCTTTGCAGCTCAATTACCTGGTCCCAGCCACCTGCTGCGTGATCATCCTCTTTGTCTTTGACTTACCGGCCTATACATCACCCACCAACTTCCCTGCGGTGCTCTCCTTGTTCCTGCTCTACGGGTAAGCTGGGGAGGGGTGCGGAGCATGTGTGGGTGTGGCTGGGGAGTACCCTGTGACCACCACTGTTTGTCCACAGGTGGTCCATCACACCCATCATGTACCCAGCCTCCTTCTGGTTTGAGGTCCCTAGCTCAGCTTACGTGTTCCTCATCGTCATCAACCTCTTCATTGGCATCACGGCCACGGTGGCCACCTTCCTTCTGCAGCTTTTTGAGCATGACAAGGTAGATGTGGGGGTGAATGGGCAGCAGGGCATGGCTTGGGGCAGCAATGCTGAGCTATGGCTGGCCCCCAGGACCTGAAGGTTGTCAACAGTTACCTGAAAAGCTGCTTCCTCATCTTCCCCAACTACAACCTGGGCCACGGACTCATGGAGATGGCCTATAACGAGTACATCAATGAATACTATGCCAAGATTGGTGAGTCTGGCTCTGGGTGCTCAGTACAGGCCTTCAGGGGGCCACAGAGTGGTGTGCCTAGTCCTTGGCTCTTAAGTTCCAAGAAGGATTGGGACCCCCGAGGCTCTCAGGCCCTGAACCAGCGGTTCCACAGGCCAGTTTGACAAGATGAAGTCCCCGTTTGAGTGGGACATTGTCACACGTGGACTGGTGGCCATGACAGTCGAGGGCTTCGTGGGATTCTTCCTCACCATCATGTGCCAGTATAACTTCCTGCGCCAGCCACAGTGAGTGGAGAGTGTTGGGTGATGCTGGGGACCCTCAGTAGGGGTGGGTGGCTTGGCCAGGCCCTGCCAACTTTACTGCCCTAGACGCCTGCCTGTGTCTACTAAACCTGTGGAAGATGATGTGGATGTGGCTAGTGAGCGACAGAGAGTGCTCCGTGGTGATGCCGACAATGACATGGTCAAGATCGAGAACCTGACCAAGGTGGGAAAGTAGGTGGGGAGTGGGGTGGGGAGTGAGTCCCAGCAGTGGGGTGAAGCCAGGCCAGGCAGGAGCCCCCACCCTTTTCTGAGAGGGAAGGCTCTTTGGCCAGGTGTACAAGTCTCGGAAGATTGGCCGTATCCTGGCAGTGGACCGCCTTTGCCTGGGTGTGCGCCCTGGAGAGTGCTTTGGGCTCCTTGGTGTCAATGGTGCAGGGAAGACCAGCACCTTCAAGATGCTGACTGGAGATGAGAGCACAACAGGGGGCGAGGCCTTTGTCAATGGACACAGGTGGGGTTCCTGTGCCCTGGATACATACAGGGAAGCATGGATGTGTGTGTGCCTGTGTGTAATTGCTTCCAGGGGTGCGGCTGCTGAGGTTAGGGGGTGAGTGGGTGGGAGACCCCACCCCTCAGGTGCAAAGGTGTGTGTGTAGATTTAGGACTGTGATGACCATGACCCCAGGGTATAGGAGGGCAGGTGTGGGGTGAACATATTGTCCTGGGTATTGATCACCCTCTGTCCCCAGTGTGCTCAAGGACCTGCTCCAGGTTCAGCAGAGCCTTGGCTACTGCCCGCAGTTTGATGCCCTGTTTGATGAGCTCACGGCTCGTGAACACCTGCAGCTGTACACTCGGCTGCGTGGCATCCCCTGGAAGGATGAGGCCCAGGTGAGGATGACAGGGAAGTAGCTGGTGGGTGCCCCAGTGTGCACTTGCTGGGGGTATATAGGCCGTGCTGGTGGGAGTTCTGTAAGGTAAAGCCCATACCTCCTTGCTTGGCCCTGCCAGGTGGTGAAGTGGGCCTTGGAGAAGCTGGAACTGACAAAGTATGCAGACAAGCCAGCTGGCACCTACAGTGGAGGCAACAAACGGAAGCTTTCCACAGCCATTGCCCTCATTGGGTACCCTGCCTTCATCTTTCTAGTAAGTCCTAGGGGTAGGATTCCTGGCCAGCCAAAGATGGCAAAACTAGGTTGGGTGGGCTGTGTCTCTGGCTGAACTGACCCCTGCCCTAGGATGAGCCCACCACTGGCATGGACCCTAAGGCCCGGCGCTTCCTGTGGAACCTCATTCTGGACCTCATCAAGACAGGACGTTCGGTGGTGCTGACATCACACAGGTGTGCCCCTCCCCCACCCCTCCATGGGCTTCTGGCAGCCCCTCTGGTGCCAGCCTGTGCTGTCTGTCCACAGCATGGAGGAGTGTGAGGCTCTGTGCACACGGCTGGCCATCATGGTGAATGGGCGGCTGCGCTGCCTGGGCAGCATCCAGCACCTCAAAAACAGGTGAGCCAAGCAGGGGTGCAGGAGGTGGGTGAGCTATCAGACTACACAAGGCTCCCAGCCACACCTGTGTCTCACCAGGTTTGGGGATGGCTATATGATCACTGTAAGGACCAAAAGCAGCCAGAACGTGAAAGACGTAACGAGGTTCTTCAACCGGAACTTCCCAGAGGCCATGCTCAAGGTAGGTATTGTTAAATGGGGAAAGGGTGAGAGTATGTCCTGCTCTGGCAGCCCCTGACCTCCATAGTTCCCTGATCTCCTCCAGGAACGGCACCATACAAAGGTGCAGTACCAGCTCAAGTCGGAGCACATCTCACTGGCTCAGGTGTTCAGCAAGATGGAGCAGGTGGTGGGTGTGCTGGGCATCGAGGATTACTCAGTCAGCCAGACCACCCTGGATAACGTGAGTGTGCCGCATGGAGTGGGGTGTGTCCTCCTGGATTTGCCTGTACCACTCACTGGTGGCCCACCCACCTGTCCACAGGTGTTTGTGAACTTTGCGAAGAAGCAGAGTGATAATGTGGAGCAGCAAGAGGCTGAGCCCTCGACCTTGCCGTCCCCCCTTGGACTACTCAGCCTGCTGAGACCCCGCCCTGCACCCACTGAGCTCCGGGCACTGGTGGCTGATGAGCCTGAGGACCTGGACACAGAGGATGAGGGCCTCATCAGCTTCGAGGAAGAGCGGGTGAGTGGTCAGCGCCCTCCCAACTGTACTTCTGCTCAGGCGGCCCCGAGCCTCAGACCGAAGGACCTAAGTGAGAGAACTAGCTGTAGCTATGCCTGCTCTCTGCCAGTCGATCATGGAGCAGAGGGACATCTGCATGTCGAGGCCTTGAGTGGATATGGGGAAACTGGAATGGGCAAGAACTGAATGCAGAACCCAGAACACACTGCAGGCTTTGAAGATCCCAGATCAGTGGTGGGGATTACAAGAAACCAAAGACTAGGGAGCGTGACTACCAAACTGGCCAAGAGAAACAGACACCAGAGAGTACTTAGTGGGGAGAGGATGCTCAGGGAGCGCCAGTACCCAGTGAGAGGTCAGGTACAGTGTGAATAGCCTCAGTTCCCACTTGGGTGCTGAAGATACCTTCCCAAGCCCAGTTTGTCTGCTCTTCACCAGGCCCAGCTCTCCTTCAACACCGATACGCTCTGCTGACCATCAAGAGTCACATCAGGGATGCAGCTGTGTGGGGCAGACGTCAGGCGGTGGCCGTAGCCCCCAGCCACACATGCCAGGCCCTGGAAAGGCAGGTTCAGGACCAAAGGGCTCCCGCCCTCCTCCCAACTACCATCCTCCCCCAATTGTGCCAAAGGCTGGCCTGGCCCTGGGCAGCACATACCCTCACCCTGCTTTGCCTTAAAGCCTTGGGTCCTGGCCCAGCCCCTTACCCTGCCCAGCACCACCCACCTTCCCAGGGTGACATGGGCTGCCCCAAGTATCCTATGACCGTCCTCTGCAGTGGCCGCAAGTCTACCCAGGCCAGCGTCCTGCACGGATGTCTTTTCATAGACACCCTTGACTGCAGTGGGGATGGGCAGGGCAGCTTGCCCACTTAGTTTGCTTTAAGAGCCTCCCTCACTCTGCTGTTGTGAAGAAGTTAGGCTACCACGGGAAGCCATGAATGTGGCTGCCTCAGCCCTGGTGGAATGGCAGGAATGGAGAAGCTGGGCTTGCTGGCTAGGTGAGGGGCCACTGCTCCCTCCCTACCCCCTCAAGCTGCCTTTGCTCTCCCGTCCAGCTTGGCCCTTCCTGCCACCCACCTGGGAGCAGGACCTTGTATATAGCACACAGATGTTTGTTTTCAATAAATAAGCAAAAAGCACCTGTGGGAGCCTGTGCCTGTGGCGGTGGGAGTCGTGAAGGCAGGCCCACCGGGCTAGGGTACAGCCACTTGGTCTGACTGGACCAGGTATGAAGGGAGGAGCTGCTCCAAATGGGGAGATCCATCATTCTTCCCCTTCCCTGCCCACACTGCCCAGACCCCTGTTGTGTGGGTGGGTCCTGAATGGGCTTATGGAAGGGGTAGGGTAGTGCAGTTCATACTGCTGTTATCTTTCAGGCAGCTGCATGTCTCATCTCAGCCTTCCCCAGTAGGCCTAGTACCCACAGTGAGCCTGTTTGTGCCAAGCTGTCTCTACTTCCTGAAAAGAGGAGGGAGGTTCTGGGAGGAGACCTCCAGGTTGGCGCTGGAGTCTGGGTACATACGAAGAATTTCCTGAAGGTGATGGGCCCATGCTGTTGGGTGTCTGAGATGAAGTTCATATCTCACGTTGGCCCTGCTGGGTGGTGAAGTAGGCCAATGTACAGAAAGGCCCTAAAGCATGGATCTTAGGAAAACAAGATCCAGTGGGAAGTAGGGCCCAGGAAGCATAGGGCTCAGGAGCAGTGGGGCCTGGGAGCTCTGAGCTTAACTGGACATGGGTTCTGTGTCTGTCAGGCAGGAGTTAGGGAAACAGGATGCCCTTACACGCACACGTCTGTCTTGTTTGGGAACACCTCAGACTTTTCAAGTGCTTAGGGGTTAGGGACACAAAAGACTCTTAGGAGAATAGAGGGCTGGCTGGCACCACATGCAGGAGTGAAGGAAGAGGAAAGGGTGGTGGTAGTCAGGGGTCAAAGGCATTATTTCACTATAGACTATGGATGCTTCGTGGCCAATTACAGTTCCTAGAAGCTGGGCCCAGAACTAATGTCCCAGCCAGTGAGCTGAGGTCTCCCTGGCCTGAGAAGCAAAACAGGAGAGGGAGGGTGAGCATGTTAAGACTGGGAAGAGGGGCTGACGAGAGGACTCATCGGGGAAGAGCACTGGCTGGTCTTGCAGAGGTCAGAGTTCAGTTTCCAGCACCCATGTTGGGTAGTTCATAACTGCCTATAATTACAGCTCCCAGGGATGTGGCACCTTCTGGCTTCCACAGATACCCACACCCACACCATATATATGGTATATATTCACAGATATATGCACACACACACAAATAAAAATTAATTTAGGAGTTCGGAGAGATGGCTCAGCACTTGGTACTTCCTGATCTTCCAGAGGACCTGAATTTTAATTCTCAGGTCACACAACCACCTGTAACTCCAGCTCTAAAGGATCCTGTGTCCTCTTCTGGCCTCCTCAGTCGCAGACACACACAAATTAAGAATAAATCTTAAGAAACAAACCTAAAATACTAGGCTCTTGGCACAGGCCTGAAATTCCAGCTATTGGGGGGCTGAAGCAGAATTGCTTCAAGCACACCAGGTTTACAAAACAAGTCAATGCTGCCCTGGACCACTTGATGAATATCCTGCCTTAAAAAGTAAACTGGCATGGTGGTACACAGGTTTTTTAGTTTTTTGTTTTTGTTTTTTTTCCGAGACAGGGTTTCTCTGTGTAGCCCTGGCTGTCTTGGAACTCACTCTGCAGACCTCGAACTCAGAAATCCACCTGCCTCTGCCTCCCAAGTGCTGGGATTAAAGGCGTGCACCACCACCACCCTGTGATATTACACACTTTTAACCCTAGAACTCTGGAGGCAGAGGCAGGTGGGTCTCTATGAGTTCAAGGCCAGCCTGGTCTACATAACAAATTTAGGCCAACCAGAGCTACATAATGAGACCCTATTGCAAAATAGCAAACAAAAGTAGGAAGGGGCTTGGAAGCACAGCTCAGTGGTGGAGCACAGCTCAGTGGTGGAGCACAGCTCAATGGTCGAGCACAGCTCAGTGGTGGAGCACAGCTCAGTGGTGGAGCACTTTGGTGGAGCATTTGCCTAGTATGCCTGAGGTTCTAGGTTCAATTTACAATGACCATAAAAACAACAAGAAGTGCGGCAGGCACCGGAGGAGTGGCTCCTGAAGTTGTTCTCTTGCCTGTACACATACAACAGGATCCTGAAATTCCAGAAGAGACTCCAGAGCCTGGACTCCTGGGACCTGGTGAAGTGCACTTAATTCCTGCCCTAAAGACAGGACATGGATATGGGTGAAGTGCTTTAAGCTTCTTTTTTTTTTTTTTTTTTTTACTATGAATGACACTTTATTCAGTCATTTTCTTTACAACTGAAACTCTGGGAATTCAAAATTAACATCCTTGCCTGTGAGCTTCTTGTATACACCAGAAAAAGTTTCAACCTTGTGCTCCACATTGTTCTGCTGTGCTTTGTCTAAATGAACTTTTATGAGCCGGCTGCCATCCAGTTTCACCCGGATCCTCTTACCCACAATTTCACTTGGGAAGACCAAGTCCTCAAGGATGGCGTCGTGCACTGCTGTCAGGGTGCGGCTTCTGGGACGCTTCTGCTTATTTTTCGTACGGCTTTTCCGGGTTGGCTTGGGCAGAATCCTCCTCTGAGCAATGAAGACTACATGCTTCCCACTGAACTTTTTCTCCAATTCACGAACTAGCCGGACTTGGATTTTCTGGAAAGATTTCAGCTGAGGAACTGGTACAAAAATGATGATAGCTTTCCGACCACCACCAACTTCAATTTCCTTGGCTGCGGTGATGTTGAGTTCCCGCAGCTGCGCCTTGAGATCTGAGTTCATCTCCAGCTCGAGCAGCGCCTGAGAGATGCCAGACTCGAACTCGTCCGGCTTCTCGCCATTGGGCTTCACAATCTTGGCACTCGAGCTGAACATGGCTTCGTCCTTACGGAGTGCCGGCTTAGAAAGAGCGCTTTAAGCTTCTGAATTTGTGACAATCCTAAGGTGTAACCCCACCATCTTAATCTTGAAACCTCCAGAACAGTTACAAGAAAAGGACAGTGTGGCCAGGTGGTGGTGGCGCACGCCTTTAATCCCAGCACTTGGGAGGCAGAGGCAGGCGGATTTCTGAGTTCGAGGCTAGCCTGGTCTACAGAGTGAGTTCCAGGACAGCCAGGGCTACACAGAGAAACCCTGTCTCGGAAAGGAAAAAAAAAAAAGAAAAGAAAAGAAAAGAACAGTGTGTACCCCACTCCCTCTGCATAAGCTCATGGTTTGGAACACTGTGTTTTTGTTTTCTCAAGACAGGGTTTAACTGTATAGCCCTGGCTGTCCTGGAAACTGATCTGTAGATCAGGCTGGCCTTGAACTCAAGAAATCTTCCTTGCCTCTGCCTTCCCAGTGCTGGGATCGAAGGTGTGCGCCACCACACCCATCTTATGGCTGATGGCACAGCCCTTCTTGTGCTAACCCATCAGAATTAAGTAGCAGCTCAGAACTAGCAGCTACACCACCCCCAAGATGTTTCTGCCCTGCCCCCACAGTTCCCACCACCATATGCAAGGACCTCTCTCTGGAAACAACATAGACACAATGCTGTCACCCTGGACCCTGAGGCATTTCCTACATAGCTTTTTTAAAAGCTGTAGGACACAGGAGCTGGGAGGGCACCACCATTCCCAACTCAAACTGAGCAAGGCTGGAAGGAACAGAGACATCTGAGTGGTCATGGACGAGAAGCTGCTGCTACACAGCAGCCACAGGCTACAGGCTGGAGGCCAGTTAGGGCAACCATGTGTGCAGTCTGCAGGGCTACAGAGCCAGCTGGCACTATGGCCCTTATCTTGTCACAAGATACCCATCAACAGACCAGCCTACAACAAACCAGCTGAGCAGTTACCCAGCACCCACCCAGCCATTAGAGATGGCCTGCTCTGCAGCTGGAACTAGGAGGTACTCACTGAAGTTTTCAGTCTGGTGATGGTGAAGGTCTATTGTGACTAAATGAGGGGCATTCTATGAAGTGTTAAGAGGGGAAGAAGAACTAGGTGTCCTAGTTTGCTTGCTTGCTTCCTTCCTTCCTTCCTTCCTTTCTTTTTCTCGAGATAGGGTTTCTCTGTGTAGCCCTGGCTGTCTAGGAACTTACTCTGTAGACCAGGCTGGCCTTGAACTCAGAAATCCACCTGCCTCTGCCTCCCAAGTGCTGGGGTTAAAGGTGTGTGCCACCACCACCCGGCCTAGTTTGCTTCCTATTGCTATACCACAACCAACAATCCCGCAGGGAAGAAAAGGTGTATTTCGTCTTCTGCTTCATCACTGAGGGGACTCAAGGCAGAAACCTGTAGGCAGGAACTGAAGCAAGGGCCATGGAGAAACACTGCTTCCTGGCTTCCTTTCAGCCTGCTTTTTTATACAATCTAAGAGCACTTGCCCAGGAGCAACACCACCCACATTGGGTTGGGCATGCCTCCTCTATCAGTTATTAATGAAGAAAATGCTGGGACTAGAGAGATGGCTCCGTGGTTAAGAGCTCTGACTGATCTTCCAGAGGTCCTGAGTTGAATTCCCAGCAACCACAATCTGTGATGGGATCTGATGCCCTCTTCTGGCATGTCTGAAAACAGTTACAGTATACTCCTATAAATAAGATATCATTTATGATATATATTTGGGGGCTGGAGACATGGCTCAATGGTTAAGAGCACTGACTGCCCTTCCAGAAGTCCTGAGTTCAATTCTCAGCAACCACATGGTGGCTCACAACCATCTGTAATGGGATCTGATGCCCTCTTCTGGTGTGTCTAAAGACAGTTACAATGTACTCATATAAATAAAATAAGTATTAAAAAAAAAAAAAAA
>JADRCD010119571.1:0-26669 GCA_019843815.1 Montemys delectorum
TAAACTCTTAACAGCTATAAAACATCCTAAGATGGCAGTGGTCTTAGTACCCCAACACTCAACATCATAGCTCAACTCCACAGGTCTCCCCTGGGTCCTGTGGCTCTGCCACTACCCAGCAAGAACATATCAAAACACAAACCCGGCCTGGGAAAAGATCAAAACTAAAAATTCACAACATTTCTACAGAATAAATGTAGCTTTCTCACCACCACAAAGGTGAAAAGATGATAAGTCAAACCACTGTAATTTAGAGACCATTGTATGTTTCTTCATATATACATTTTGTGATAAAATTCAACTTATAAATTAGGCACAGCAAGAAATTAATAAAGATAACTAATAAACCAGAACTATAGTGGTCCAGCTTATATGGCCACAGCCTTGTTTCTTTATACACTGAACCCATCTTATTTGTGATGAGAGATGCTATGTCTACACGGCAAGTGTAGCAAGTGATACAATATAGCCTGAACAGAACAGAAGTGGGTTCTGAAAACCAAGATGGCTACTGATTAATTATGTGAGTAGAGTAGCACCCGTAGCTTGGATATATCCAGTCCACAACCTCTTTAACTGTATCATGTAACTGAACGTGGGAGTATGTGCAGGTATCATGAAAAATGTGTATACAGAAAAAGGATTCTGAACATGCATGAACAAAAAACTAAGGCCTCACTGAGGACAGCTAGGCTCCCATGTGCTGCGTCAAGCACACTTGCCATAGACATCCTTCTGAACAAAGCGCACACTTGGTGCTGCACACGGCACACTGCAGAGCTGGGCCGCAATCACCAACCTCAAGGCTGAGTCACGGCTACGATGAGCGTGAAATGCAAAGGTTTTACTGTACACGCCAAGCTCTCTGCTCTTCTAGGAAGAACGTAATGGCTTAACAAAGACTTTCAGAGTTTTCTCATCCTCCTCTCCCAATGTACCAACTTACTATGTTGTGGGATAGTATTTTTTAAAAGTATCTGAATTGCTGACTTTAGTTTTTTTTAAACTATGAAATTAATTTTAGGCTGAGATTAGGACAGAATTTCCGACAATTTCTGAAATGGCCCTAAACATATCTTCTATGATAGATTTATGGAAAGCAAAGATCTTGGTGCTGATGATATGATTATAAAACCAAAATACTAATCAACTACAAATCAGTAAAGATGCTATATGTCCTACCGTATCAGATGTTAGGTCAAGATTTAATTATTCAGGTAAAAATAAACAAGCACCTCTATCTCATTAACATACACTTTGATTTAGTATTGACTAAAATCAGTGTGTGGTGGCACGCACCTTGTGAGAAGCAGGCACAGGTGGATGGTTCCCTAGGAGTTCCATGCCAACCTGATTTGCATAGCAAGTTCCAGGCTAGCCAGGGCTAAATATGAGACCTTTTCTCAAAATAAATAGACAGATGATAGATGATAGCTGATTAATTGATAGATGACAGAGTAAGTATATAAGTAAATGGCAAAATTATATATGATATATAATCTATATGTATCATATATATACCAAAGCCTTATTTTAAATTCATTATATATAATACATATATAAAATCTATTATGACTTATGGGGAAATGTTTGAGTTGTACACCCATTTGATACACCATTATACTCCAGGTCGCATGCCAAAGTCTTAGGTAAAAGGGCATCAGAAGCAATCGGACTTTAAGAAGCTCTATGCCAGACAAAACAATGACTCCACCTGAACAAGGACTGAGGTTTCGTCACAATGCTCACAGTGGTTAAACTTAGGAGGTTTTTTGTTTTAGGAATTTTCCTATTTTCTATTTTCAGGCTATACTTGACTATAGGTAACTTGGAAGAATGGGGGTCTGCCCATGCCTGAGTTGGGCCTCTCCTTGTTGGCCATTGCTTCTCTGGCTTCCACAAGCTAGATGCCAAAATGCCTCCACCGAGCACATGCAGGCTTTCTTCTGGAGTGACTCTGAGTTTCCTCAGAGGCTCCTGTAAGGAGACCAAGCCCTGGCAAGCTAGGTCAGTACCCACCTCAGGCTAGGGTTCCTTAATCTGCTTGCTAGCCTTCCTGACCAGAACAAGGGGAAACAGGCCCAGATCCTCTCTGAAGTGACCATGTTAAACAGATGGAACAGATCCGCTTCTCCTCAGACTCAGCCCACCACTGTACCAAATTCAACCGCTGTAAAAGCTCAGCAAACCCCTCACTCAGCAAATGCTTCACAGAAGCAAGGAAATGACGTTTCCTCCCCTCAGCTCTCAGCACACCTACTCTGCACAGTGGCTCTTTGAAAGCCGGATTGTTCGTTGAGGAGAAAGAAAAGTCTTTCATTAAGAACATTACACATCCTTCTACTGAGACCCATGCTTATACACGGGCAGGGCTGGGGGTTCCAATTCTTCAGGAATGGATCCTTGAATAATTGCTGCAGGTGGGCTTCTGTTCTTGATGGCTAGTATATATTCACAGCAATCCAAATATAGAAAAACAGTTACTTAGGAAACCTTTGCCTTAGCTTAAGGCTTCAATTCAATTCTGGAAGAAGATAAAAATGTCCCACTCAGCATATGGTCACATGGTTACTTTCAAATCTAAAGTATTTATCATGTCTGTCATGCTACATACTATTACGGAAAAATTCCAACAAAAATACCAGTTTTATTAAAATGACTGTCTTAAAGAGATTATTTGAGTGACTTTTTGTGTTAATGTTAGGGTATTTTCATAGACTCTAATTCACCAATTAAAGAATGAAAAGTAACAATGGCATTCTCTTAATTTCTTTTAAAAGTTCAAACAAAATTTTTAACTAATAAAATTCTTTAGAAACACTGTGAAATTTCTATGAAGGTAACCTATAAGACAGACTAATATCTTCAAATAAAAGATAAAATCATTCAAAAAGCAGGTATTCAGTCATTTATTTAAACTAACACTTATTTGCATGATTTCTTTCCAGATTGTTGATACTCTACCTGTTTAGGGTATATGAGCAAAGAATACAAAGATCCAGACTGAACGGGGAGGAAGGACAGTAGAAATAAACACGAGGTTTATTCTAGAACAGACCAGAAAGTGAATACAACTAAGCAAAACAGAAAGGCAGAAGACGAAGGAACCAGAGTATCCAGAAGTGAGGCTGCCACACAAATGCCAGATGGTGCAAAAGTCAATGTGTAGCAAGGACGGCTTCACTGAGGTCACAGGTACTAACACAGTGGCCCACATCTCCCAGCACTTGTGGGTCTAACCCAGGGGAATTATGAGTTCCAGGCCAACTTGAGCTACGTAGCAACTTCTGGGCCATTAAGGGTTATACAATGAGACTGTATCACTTTTTAAAAAGTGACATTTAAGCATCTAAATGAAAGGCCTGGGAGTGACATCTGGCATATTTGAGAAGCAGCCAAAAGGCCAACATGCCTGGATGGATATAACAAAAAGGCCCACAGAGTAACGTCATAAAATAAGGAAGGTGGGGAAGGGAACATCACAGGATTTATAGACCATCAGAACACTTGGGCTTTTAGTTTGAGTTATTGTGTTATTGAAAAATAATACTATCTACTTCTTAAAGAATTGTGCTGCAAGAAGACAAGAAAGAGTAGAAGCAAGCAGATGATGATGAAGAAAACCCTACCAAGCACTGATAGCAGTTTACCCTCAGACGGTAGGAGAAGCGATGATGAGAAATCAGATTCTGACTACAACCGGATTTCCTGGTGGACCGGACATGAGGTCTGTGAGACAAAAGGATGTTAAAGGTAACTACAGTGTGTAAACAATGAGAAAGATGGGGTTGGCGTCAACTGAGAAGGCTGGGTTTGGGTGCTGACAGATGAACGAATTTAGAGGAAGAGGGTTCAAACAGCTTGCTCACTTTGGAATCTAAAGTGGGACAAAGGAAATTCTCCTCTCTGTACACTGACGATGGGCTAAAATGATGTGACAACACGCAGCGAGCTAACAGGAGAAAAGACAACGTGCCCAGAGTGGAACTCACAGCATGTGTGTCCCCACATGAGAGACCGCACGCACGTACCAACATGGGTTGGTAGGGCCATGTTAGCTATAGAGAGAGAAGAACACACAGCTTGCCCTACTAAACAGCTACCCCTCCCACGTAGTTTCTGGAGCTGACTAGGCATTCCTGGTCTTCTCTGTCGGATTCTCTTTTTTTCTCTACTGATTGATAATTCCTTGTTAAGCAGATCTCATAACAATCGCATTCCTTTTGGGGGAAGAGCTTTCAGCTGAGCCCTGACCTGCGCTTGAGTATGAAACAGAGGGCAGCGTGTGTCAGACTTGGAGGTGGAGAAGTGCACTGCTCCTTTTGTCCCAGACTTTGGGGTTTGGAGTAGTATTTCCTGAACCCCAACACAAATACAAAGTTGGTCTATACATCTGTCATTCAAGAGAGAAGTCTAGGTAGTAGGTTCATGTTTGGTGGCCACAGAACTGGAATGAGGTGATGTAAGGTCTGGAGCAAGAGAGGGGTCAAGGCATGTCCAAACCCAAGAAGTCCTGAGATGGGCAGGAGTAGGACTGCCCACCAACCCACCCACCCCAGCCCTGGATCTGCATATCCTGGCATGGATAGAGCTGTGCCCCAACCTTTACCCTACCAGGGGAGGTCACGCAGCCAGTAGCCAGGTTAAACTTCCTTTCTCTGTATAAGGAAGCAGGACCTGGAACTCCTCCTTATGCAACTGAGGCACCCCCAGCATCCTGGCTCTGACCAATGATGTACACTCGGGTTTATATAGCCTTTGTTCTCCCCAATTAAATGAGCTGCTCAATGAGGCTGCCTCCCCAGAAGTCTGTTTCTTGTCACACTCTCCCTTCACATGAGGTCTCCCTGACAACCCCCACCCCTATCCCCAACCCCATTCCCAGGACTGAACGAAATCATGCCAACCCACTCAGGATCGAGATCGATCATGCCCTTAAGAGACAGGGAGCAGGCTAGGACTGATGAGGCAATCTCTAGAGAAATGAGAAAAGGCCAAGGCCTGAGCCCAGACAGTAATGTCATGAGACTGTGGACAAGAGGCAAACAGCATAGGAGACGGAAAGGGAATACAGTGTACACGGGAGGTGAACTAAGAGACTGGGGACACCAAGAGAAGGGAGAGATGACCAAGCATGTCCAGTGCTGCTAAAAATCCAAACATTTCCCAAATGAACTTAGCAGCCTAGAGGTCATGCTAGTACATAGTAATAGTAACCTGAAGGTTCATTACAGTAAAAAGGAGTCTTATTACTTAGTAAGTCCTTATAAAAATGAACAGGCGTTTAAACATCACTCAGTGAACCACTCAGTTCAAACAATACACAATGAAATGAAATACAGAGGGACAGACCCACAGAAATAGGAACTTCTTGGCTGGCACGCTCTGGCTTATATGCTTTTACTGTAATTAAGCAAACGCAGAACGTCTGCTTTCTGTTCTGAGAGCCAAGGATGTAGAAAAGAGGACATAGAAGCAAAATCACTGTCCCTGATGCCAGGGAGCCCATGGGGAAATGGACAGGGTACAGTCACCAGGCTCAGTGATGTGGCAACCTGGGGAAGGCAGCATGTTACTAAACCTGAGGAGTTGCGATTGTCGCCTCTGCGAAGACAATGCCCAAGTTTAATCTCAGAAAATCCTGCAGTGATGATTTGCAAAAGACTCATCCACACGAATCACAAAATGTGTCAATCAACACGTGAAAACGTGTTCAAATAAACAGGATTTAAGAATAAATGCAAATAACAATGCCACCCAGCCTAGGGAGGTAGAACTTCAAAGTCTCCTCTCTAAGGCACAGGGATGAAAGTGGCAGAGCAGGTACAACTACCATCTGAGGCCCGAAATCCACCCAGGGCACCCGCGGTGCTAAGAAGCACCACATTACAGCACGAGAAGCATTGAGAGTCATCTCCGGGGTGCTCTGATCTCTCTCAGTGCTCAGTGTCCTCAGCTGCTGACAACAGCAGCCTCAGAGTCAGGGCGCTCATGCGGGCTGAAGAAGAGGTACCGGCAGTACTCAAAGCAGCTCTATCAGGCACTATCCTGAGCTAGCCATCCCAGTTAAGACAAGCCATGCCGTGGCAACAGCACACAAGAGATCTAAGGAACAAGAGAGAACTCTGAACTCTGCCTGCCAGACACTCTAATACAAGGGGGCTCAAGTTCTCCACATATCCTGGGTAACAGGAAAGAGACAGGAAAAACAAGAAGGCAGGGCAGTCTTAGAACCTGCCTGAGCTAGTTCCACAGAAAAGCTAGAAGCCTTACCGGATTATAGCGAGGCCTGCCTGTGAGCCCCACACTCGTGACACTGAAGTAGAAGGAAGGCAGGTGAGACCAGCCTGGTGAGACCGGCCTGGAGAACACAACAGGATACTGCCCCTAAAACGTAGGGTGGAAGCTTTAACTTCACACATTTTTAAACCAGGTGTCCACACTGGTAAGGCAATACTTATTATAAAACAACAGATATTGTGCCATTAAATATCTATTCATCCAACTATGTCTGAGAATTCGTACTCATTTGAGATTTGGTCACCTATAAAACAGGGCAAATTCTTTACCAGATGAGCAATCTCTGCAGCTGTTGTGTAACAATTTCCTCCTAGATTAAAGCATCCTATCCTACCGAAGCTCCATAAGCAGGAAAGTAAACAACTCAAAATAGCTTCAGGAAGTCCCTAAAACTGACTAGATTTGCTAGCCCCCAACCCCCTGCCAGAGTAAGCAATAAACTCGTAGAGTACACCTCAGAAGAAATGAATCTGAGCTACAAAGAAGACTCGGAGACCTGACCAGTTGCCTGGAAGAAGCAGAAACCAGCTGAACTACATGTAAGAGGGTTAGAACAACTGAGGCACCTGGAAAGGACACTGTCCAACCTGTTGAGCTGCAGAAATGCTATGTATCATGTTCCACATTTCCTAGCTTTTGTGTTACCCGTGCTGGAACGGGTGTTGGCAATGACACTGTCTTTGAGTCATTTCCGCTCCTGTAAGTAACTCCAATGAAACTCAGCAGTTCACCAACTTTAAATTTTGATGGCATCCATACGTTAGTCTATCATTGGATCCCTCTCTAGGATGAATAGGTGTGTGCACTGAGTCTCAGAAGGATGAATAGATGTGTATATCAAGTCTCCAAAGGAAAAGTTCTATCACACAACACTAGCCCCATGACCACTAACAAAGCAAAAATGAACTACCATACTAGAAGAGTATTATAGTTAGTTCATCTAATAATCTTATTATAAATTAGTAAATTGGCTTATGAAAATATATATACATATGTATGTATATATATGCATATAACACATACATATATATGCAATATCAAGTGGCTTTGTTTAATATGCCACAAACCCTAGACTAGACTTGCCAAGCCTACTATAAGACAACCTTCCCTCAGAACTTTTGAAATGCACACTGTAACCCACCCAGTAACTTAGATCATCACTACAACTAAATGTGAGCTCTTGTTTGTTAAAGTGGAACAATTACTACCATTATTTAACTTATCAGTTTGCAAAGTATTATAGCTTTCATTTCTCAAAAGTCTTGGTGATCATGGTGTTTGAAAGTATCAAATTCACAAGTGATACAACCAATATTTGTAATAGCTGCTAAAGACTTGTATATACTTAGGAAACAAATCATATCACAACACTCAATAAATTATGAATACAAAACCAAATGCAACTGACTAGGATTCTAAATTTATCACAAACCATAGCATTCGTCTCCAAGTACATTTTTCTCCTAATCTCCAAAGATAATTGTTTTTAAAAATCTAGTCTAGTCTCAAGAGATATGAGTGCAATATACTTAACCATTATCAGTGACATTTTGAGCCAGAAATATTTCATTAACTAACAGTGAATGATTAAACAAATATTATCTATGTTCGCAATCCCCAGGAAAGGAGGATTCTTAGTAAGAGGACACATAAATCTGTAAAACAAACTAGAAGAATAAAAATTAAGTATCACAAACTAACACATGCATTTTTTTTGGTTTGGTGATAGTGTGATTTAGTTTGGTATGATCTTTGAGACAAGATCTCACAGTGTAACACCAGCTGCCCTCAAAGTTGTGGGCAGTGTGACAGGTCCTCTGGTCTCAATATGGGAAGTCTGCCTACATCACCACAGCCAACCAATACATGGATTTATCTGCTACTCCTATAAAGCAACATTGTTCTTTAAAATCCCTGAAATGTATCTTTCAGTGAACTTTAAAACTGTCTCTGAATTTCCATTCATCTTTAGATACTGTATACATACAGTGGTGGTTTGACTAAGAAATGTCCCTATCAGTTCATGTATTTAAACACTTAGTCCTAGTCATGGCAGCTATCTGAGGAGGTTATAGAACTTATGGCTGGCAGTCTTTCGTGTTACTGGGGAACAGGCTTTAAGAGTTCAAAATATCACCCTACTTCCTGTTTGCTCTCTGCTTCCTGTGTGGTGGTGATGTGATCAAGCAGCTTCCTGCTCCTGCTGCGCTGTCGCGCCTTCTCCACCATTATAGACTCTATCCCTATAAAACTGTAAGACAAAACAAACCCTTTTCTCCTTAAACCGCTTTTTGACATGGTATTTTATCATAGTAAAAGAGAAGTAACTCATTCATACAGACACTGACATTTTAGTTAATATTTCATTTTTGAAATGAAAAGAATTACTTCCAACAGGTTGATGTAAAAAGAATACAACTTTGAATGGGTTACTATGTGCAGGTATGGACATGTAATCAAAACCGTTTAGGAACTGAGACAGAAGGGTCACTCGAGAGCCCATATGTTGGAGACCAGCATGGGCAACACAGCAAAGCTCAAATTCAAAAGGAAAAAGGAAATGGTTAGGCAAAAATTGTCTTCTTTATAATTTGAGGTTTATATATCAATCAGGTTATATATCAGCAAATGGGATATATACATGATAAATATTTTTACAGATTTATTTGATTTTTAATTGTGTGTATGCACATGTATGGGGGAGGGATGGAGTATGTGCAGGTAGTTTTGAGTACCCACAGAGTCCAGAAAGAGAGCATGAGAGCCCCTGGAGCAAGAGTTACAGGCAGCTGTAAGCCACCTGACCTGGGTGCTGGAATCAGACTCTGCTATGGAAGAATATCAAGTACTTTAAACACCCAAGCCATCTCTTAAATCCTATGGAAAATATTTTTAATCCTCTTTAATAATGTATTTCATAAACAAAAGAATTGCAATATCTTTTTTAAAAACTCGATGCCATCGGATAGCAGAGATCCACTCCAAATTCTCTTTCCACCTCTCTTTTTCATAAGTCTTTGATCAAAATTCATAGAAATAAAAGATCAGCCTTGAAGACATTACACACAATGAAAGAAGCCAGTCATTAACTGGAAAATACTATTTGATTCCACCACGGCACAAGACGCCTGTACCAATCGAACGCAGAGGGACGGAGTGAGAGGGTGGTTAGGAAGAGCATCGTGAACTTCAGGACTGCGGTCCCTCAACAGTATAAGTAAACTCAACACTGTGGAACGATTCATCTAAGTATTAAAATAGTAAGCCTCGTAGTACGTGCGTTTTGACACAGTTTTTTTAAATAAAATAAAATTTATAAAAATACCATTTTTTTCTTTGGGGCTCTCTGTTGAAGTTCTTTCATTTCCTTTACTGTATGAAATAAATAAATTTTCAGTTTGCTTGGAAAACTTATCATTTGAAGGCACGGGGAAAAACAAAGCCAAGTTAATTAAGTTGAGATATATTACGTCATTTCATATATAACACAGATGCTTTGAAACACTGTGTTTCTGGCTGAGAGTTGATAATTGTGGGAGCCAGGTGATAGGTATATAGAAATTCATTATACGACTCTCTCTAGTGTTATATGCTGGAATTTTTCATAAGACATTAAAAATAAAGATAGCTGTGCAAATAAATGAGGTATGAAACTCAGCAGGGTGGAAGGAGAGATGGGGGGACCATGGTGGGCTTTGTACTCAGATCATGCTGACAGATAAAGCATGGAGACACTTTCCAATCTACCTTAAATTATGAACTTGGATTTAGATAGTAAAACAGTGAAGGATTTGGGAAAAAAAAAAAAGCAATGTGTATTACTCAGAGACAAAGATGCCTATGAAAAATGAATTGTCAAGCAGTTTAAATTTATACTCAGTTAAATTTAAAGTTTTTTACTTAGTTATAGTTTGAAGGAAGAAGTTTTTCGTTTTGGCTTGGTTTTTTGCCATCATTGTTGTATTGAGATACAGAATCACTCTATAACCCTAGCTGTCCTGGATGACACCATACAGCCCAGGCTTACCTTGAACTCAGAGCAATTTATCTATCTTAACCTCCAAATACAGATATAACACCATATCTAGCCATTTTTTTTTACTTTATATAAATTAAGGAACAACCTTTGTAATAACTAGTTTCTTAAGTTATATTGCAAATAATAAAAATATTTCAGATGTGTTATTATGTGTCTTTTGAAATATAACCAAGCAAGTTTAACTGAGGAGTCAGTGATTAATGCAGGGGAAAGCTCTCTAATTCTTTTTTTTTTTTTCCAAGACAGGGTTTCTCTGTATAGCCCTGGCTGTCCTGGAACTCATTCTGTAGACCAGGCTGGCCTCGAACTCAGAAATCCACCTGCCTCTGCCTCCCAAGTGCTGGGATTAAAGGCATGTGCCACCACCGCCCGGCTTCTCTAATTCTTCTTCAAGAATAACGTACAAAGCCAGACACAGTACACATGCCTGTAATCCCAGCACTTTGGATGTGGAGAGAGAGGGCCAGGATTAAGAGTTCAAGGCCATCCTCAATTACAAAGCAAGTTTAAGGCCATACTGGATTTCATGAAATTCTGCCTGAAAAACACAATAAAGAATAACAGAAAAATTAGCTAATGTTAACTATATAAAGTCTAATCTCAAGAAAGTGGGAGAATTTGTTTGCAATGTCTGAATGTCCTGTTCCCACACTACAGGGAGAGAAAGAAACTTTCAAATGTGTGAGAAGTTACTTTAGCAATATGCTGTGAAAAATAGATTTGCAGATATTAAGTTAAAAAGAAAGTTCAGGTCCCCAAAACCCACCTAAAAACATGGGAGCAGCAACTTAGGCCTGGGGTCCTATCACTGCGGAGGCAGCAACAGGAGGCTCCCTGGGGCTTGCTAGCCAAGCAGCTCAGCCAAAGGGAAACAGGCAACGGGAGCAATAAACAGTGAGCAACTATGACTTCCTGAGCTTAGGCTGTGCACCAGTGCTCTTGGCAGTGAGTACTCTCCATGTGTACCGTGCACACACAATGCACACACGCACAACTCCAAACAAAGAATCTATCCAACAGTATGATAGCACCGAGCTGCAAGCAAGCCCCACTTCAAAGGATGCAAGCGCTTCTGTTCTTCTTAAGACCCAGCAGTCACACCCAGTTTCTAGTCAATCATACTCAGACAGAGATACCTGGGTAGTGAGGGCAGGGACTGAACTGGATGCATGCTCAGTAAGGAAGACTGGATGCCCTCAATGAACTCAGGGAACCGCTTTTATTTACTATCTCATGATTATGCATAACTGGACATGCATATGATTAAGCTTCACTGCATTATGGGAAAAGACATACTCAGGGAACAAAGGTTCACAATCAAAATGGAGAACCACCCAAACTATCCCTCAGCGAACATACTCCTGTTGAACACCATTGGAGATGTACTACCATGTTGCTTTAAATGCATTTCTTGCTACTTTGGGATCTGTGGGAGCCTTTATTACAATAATGGGACAAGAACCAGGAAACACCAGCCAGAACCTCACCACCACTGAGGAGAAACTGGATCTCAAGGTTTCTGATGAGGAGTGACTAAGAACCACACAGAACATAAACCTCTGGCCTATACAAACACACACACACACACATACACACACACACTGTTCACATGTGTGAACACACACACACACACACACACACACATATATATATATATAAATAAAATACAATTAACAAATGGAAAACTCTTAGAAGGAAAGTTGAAATGAGCTTCTTTTGTTGTTGTTTTGGTTTTTACAGTACGGAAGCCTTGTGCATGGTAGGCAGATGTGATTTCCCTAAGCTACATCTCCAACCTACTGTGACATTAAATTTATACATACATACTAAAGATTTCATGAGTGCACAAAAATAGAGCTGAGATTCGTAGCACCTCTGTCCAGAGAATGCTAGACCTTCGTATACAATATTAGGCTTCATGGACTACAATAAGATCACAATAACCCCGCGTGAAGATGCTTGTAGACATGTTTTATGATTCACCATAATGAACATCATTAACCATGTGGTATAAGGAGAACAGCAATGGCTCACACAGTGGCTTCTATCGGCTTTCTTAAGACACGAAAGAACCCAACTCTGAAAACAGCAAAGGCTAAAGTAAGAGTGAACGTTATAAACATTACTGTGACGTTCAAGTTAAACCAATAGTCAAAAACTAAGTGTAAAGAGGCTTTGAAGTTTGTTAGCTTAATATTATTGCTTCAAAACAATTTAAAAATCAGAGAGAAATGAATCTATAATTGAATCTGAGGATACACTGTCTAAACTTGGAACACTCCACGTCACCTAATCCTCCTGTCCTCTGTGTACATACATGCAAGCACACGAATGCTATCTGTCCATATAGAGTCTATTGCTCTCCAATCCCCGCCCCTTTTTTTGAGACTGGATTTCCCACTGACTCTGGAAATTAACTAATGCTTTGTGTTCGAGCACTGACAAAAATTTATTTATTTTTCAGAACAGCCTTTTCTCTGATTCTGGGCATTTAGAGAGAGAAGTGAGCTGTAGAGCAGACAGTGAAATTGCAGAAGTAGTGGGGAAAGCCACAGTATTGAGCAGCTTCTATGTTATTCTGTAATAAAATAGAGTTCCAATTGAATACAAGGAGAAAATCATGCAGGAGACAGGACCTAACCAAAGATATTTTGTAAAGGGTTAACTATGGTTAAGTAGGACAGATAAGTTATAGGGAAGCTCAGAGGCAATTAAAATGGGTCACATGGGAAGCTAAGCAGCCCTGAGCCCGTGTAGAGTCAGCATGGAGCTCAGATCAGCAGCATACACTTTGGCAGGGCTGGCTGAGAAACCAGTCAAGTTATATAGACAACCGACCCAGAATTCCTCTGCTGTCTACCCATAGACCACCCAGGACACCTTACTAATGTCTGGTTTGATCTTCAGTGTTTAAGATCATGATTTTTAACCAGTTACCAATACTTAACAACTCAGAAACTTCTCCTAAATCAGGAGTTTTTTACTTTTCTCCAAATATCAAAAGATCTGAATGTTCAGACAACCTGGACAGCCACTTACCCTCAGCCTCATTTTCCTCATTGCTTAATCCCTGAAGGTCTGTTCCACGTACATTGCCTCCCAGGGCTCCACAGGCATTGCTTTTACAGTCACTACCTTCAGACTATCTGGATTTCCTCTGGTGTTGGTTTTTTTGTTTTGTTAATCTAAGGTTTATCCCACTTGGGGTAAAGGCCCTTAATTTAAGGTATAACTCTCACTCTAATGGGTAGGAACCGTTCCTAACTTAGCAGCCAGAAAGACAGTCAACATAAAATGAGACTTAACTGTGTTGTTTCAGAGACTGGCCAGTAACAAAGTCAAATCTTTAAAACAGATTCTTCATACCATAGTTTACAATTACAGTGAAAAACTTCTGGCAGAAATGGCTCCCCACCTGAAGGCCCCCGAACCCTAGAACTACCTCATTTTATACCCAATGGCATACAGTTCCCACCCTACACTATTAGATCTCTGAAACATTAACAGGGTTAACCTTTGCTGCCAGCTAACATACAGAAGGGGGTAGGCAGAGGAAACTGCCTGGGATCCCACCACTTGGGAGGCAGAGTTTAAGGGATCAGAGGTTCAAGGCCAGCCTCAGTTACATGATGAATTGAAAGCCAACCAGGGCCACACAAGTCTCTGTCTCAAAAACACAACAAAATAAAAAGGGCAAAGGGCAAAGAGAAATTTCCCGACGGGTTCCCAGGAGGTTACAAGCCAAAAGGGGACATGAGGGCTCATTCGTTACTTTACTGGAAGACCTGGATCTTAAATTATGCTTTTCATTATTGGAGTATTCTTGAAAGTTACAGTTCTTTGAAAGCACCATGAAATTTAGTATATTTTAGTCTTTAAACATGAATTGCAGCTATCCAAACTACAGAGTGTGAAAATGGTTAGAAATGGATTTTAAAAATAATCATAATTGTGAAATTTCTTAGAATTTCCAGGAATACTGATTTATTGTCCTGATTCTCAAAAACTGCATAAAGGGCATTTGAGAACACTGAGAGCACTGCTTTTTCTTACTATTCGTTGTAATTCTAACACACATCGTATTGGTGACAAATAAAAAATACCATTATATTAGAGGGTGAGTCAGAAACCTATACATGAGCTTCAGTTCTCTACACCAAGAGAGGTAGAAAAGGAAGGAGGGCGTGGAAGGGACTTAGATTCACTGATTATCAGAACAATTAACATTAAATGAAGCTAAAGACAGAGAGCTGTTAGGATTATTACTTAGCATACTCCTTCTCAGTTGTGAAACAACACATGACTATCACAAAGAATGCAGTAAGAGCACAGCAAAGTTGCTGGTGTAAGACTAACATGCAAGGATAGTGATTCCTTAATATAACTCAGAGAAAAGATAATACCAATGAAAATGCAAACATAATAGTTAAAAAAAACTATAAACTACCCAAAAATAAAATTAATAAAAGGTACAAATTAAGTCAACTGTCCGCACAGGGCATGAGGAAAGGCTCCTCAGGGTTAAAGGTCTCTGACTGTCACCAGGACGTATGCCTGCCATCCCAGTGCAGGGGAAGCAAACTGCACCACCAAGCAAGTCCCTGTCACAAAGTAATACACTGTTGAGTCACTAGGGAGAGAGTAGATCTGAGAACACCCACAAGCACCCAGGAGCCACCAGTCAGAGCTTGGCTCAGGGAACTGACCCCAAAGAACCCATGGCTCCAGCCCAGTGACATCCTGAGCCGGCACAGGACCTGCATCTCCTAGCTCAGTTCTATCTCATGGGAATCAGGTACAAGTGTTCAGGTTTCTCAGATGCACACAGGAACCAGGAAGAAGAGAAGCAAGAGCCTGAGCCGGTTATGAATCAACTAAAATGTCAGATGGGGGAAGTCTGTTCTCTAAAAAGACTTCAGGCAACTCTCAGAAAGCCTTTAGCAGAGAACATAACCAACTGTATGTAAGGAAATACAAGAGTATATAAGGCTTTTACATTATTTTAGAATAGAATCAAAAGACAAAACATTCTGTATGATCTTTATGCTATTAAGAAGTCCTCAAATACCACAGTCCTTAATCCTTTGCGTGTTGGGCTTTGACATGATTTCAGGATTCCCATTCCTATTCCTCTCTAGAGCAGTGGCTCTCAACCTTCCTAACTCTGGGACCCTCAAGAGCCAACAAGCAGCTGAGAGAGTCAGACACAGATACTTACACCCAACCAATGGACAGAAGCCAGGGGCCCCTGTGGTTGAATTACAATAAAGCTGGACGAAGTTGAGAAGGAAGGCAACACCATAGCTTCCTATGCAGTCTCAACTAACCTGGACCCCTGAGATCTCTCAGACACTGAGCCACCAACCAGGCAGCATACAGCAGCTGATATGAGGCCCCCAACACATATACAGCAGAGGACTACCGGGTCTGGCCCCAGTGAGAGAAGATGCACCTAACCCTTGAGAGACTTGAGGCCCCAGGGAGTGGGGAGGTCTGGTGGGGTGGGGGTGAAAGGAGACATCCTCTTGGAGACAGGGTTGTATATATGGGATGAGGAAGTCAGAAGGCGGACCAAAAGGGCAAAAAAAAAAAAAAAAGATTAAAGAATTAAAAAAAAAAAAAAACTGACTCAATCTGGGGGGAAAAAGGAGAGTGCCTCATGTTGTGCTGACCCCCAACCACAAAATGATTCTGTTGCTACTTCTTAACTGTAATTTTGCTACTACTGTGAATTATAATGTAAATATCTAATATGTGACCTCCAAAGGGGTCTCGACTCACAGGTTGAAAACCATGGCTCTAGACAAAAACAGTGTCCTAAGAAAATTCTAGTATAGCCAGATGTGGTGACACACGCCTGTAATTTCAGTACTTGGGAGGTAGAAGCAGGAGAGAGTGTTCAGTGTCATCTTTGATAACATATAAAGTTCAAGGTCAGAGCCTACCTCAAAACTAAGACAAAGACAGAGATTATTTATAAGGTAAACAACTAGTTTGAAGCTCCAGAGAAACATTTATTTACATAGCAGTAATTAATATTGTAAGGGACCTTATCTATTAATTCAGGAAGGTCACCTAAGGACTTTTCTAGATAATACTTTATTAGGCAAATAATTATAATTATATATAGTTGGAATAATAAAATGGACATCTGTTTTACAAAATGCTTTAAAAATCACGCCTTTTGTTAAATCAACCCCACTTTTATTCCTTACTATCAATTATCGGTATCTTTATACAACAAAAATAAATAGCCCTAGACTACAAAAGGAAACAGGAGTCCCTTTTGTAGCCAGGTGTGGTTACCAATGCCTGTGACCTGTCACCTGGGAGACAGAGAAAGGACTGCTGTGAGTTTGAAGGCAACCTGGGATACACAGAAAGTACCAGGCTAGCCACACTGTGTAATAAGACCCCATCAAAGGACACACACGCACACACACACACACACACACATACACACACACACACACACACACACACACACACACACACACAGAGCATCTTCTGTTCTCACCTTGGCTGTTCTCCATTCCCAGCCATCGCCTATCTGTTGTGAATGTCTGATGAATTCTGCACAATAATGTTGGAAGCTTTTTTCTCCAAAGAACTCATCCTCCATGTTAAATGAGAACTGCAATAAAATAAGTAAATAAACAAAAAAGTATTAGCACCAGCTTCAGCTACCCAGAGTTGGGTAAGACAATGGAAACCATCTTCAGGGTCCTCTGTGAGAGAGTGTCCTCTCCTCATAGTCTCACGCTGTCCTCATTTGGTTTTAGGCAATATTAAACCTAAAAGCCTATACTAAAAACAAGAGTATTCATCTATGGAGTTTTCTTTGCCTGATTTTTAGTTTTTTGAGAGGGATTCTTGTCTGTTTTTTTTTTTCTTTTAAATTTCTGGGCACTGACCCCAGGGCTTCACACATGCTAAACATGCACCCTACAAATTAACAGATTATCTGACCAAATACTCTGGGCTGTTTGTTAGATTTTATAATGATATAGGTGATGCTGAATGTACTATAATCCTCGCTATTAATTTTGTCTAATGCTGAGATAACGCTTTCATATATGTTCCTCAAAACATTTCCGCTTCCTACTTCTGCACTCCCATTGCCATGTTTCAGTGATGTATGGAAGCCAGCTGCCCTTCACACTTTATTAGAAGGGTCAACTCTCCAACAAATGCTGTTGTAAGCTTGAAATTGCTTTCCAAGGTATAAAGTTAATTAATTACTACGAGATCAAACTCACAAATGTGACATACCAAGAAAAACTCATATATTTGTTGTAGAAAGCTGCTCAGAACATAAAATATTATTTCCAGAAATATTTTAACACATAAGAAAACTGCCAGATCATGTAGTTGAGGCCTCTCAATGAAGGAAGTTAGATGCTAACAAATGCTCTGTCTCATCAGCTGTGAGCATTAAAACCATTGCCTAGTATATCAACTACTACAGTGTGAGACACTTCACATCTCCAGGTAATCCTCTCATGACCCAAAGATGTACTATCTCCTTTCCTTAGATGAAAACTCAAAAGGAATCTGTTCTCAGATACAAATAAAAAGGGATTCAGGGCTATGATCTGTCTACTATACAAGCTGTTTCCCAACCCACTAGGCAGACTCTGCAAATTTAGCTGAACCTATATAAGCATGTGTCTATGCACCTAGTTGAATGTATATTAAATAGGCACCATGCATAGAGAAAAGTTAGATGTGGAGAAAGCAGACACTTTGCCTTGTAAGAACTCATGCTTTAAGAGAGGGAGATAAACAACAAAACAATGTCGGTGGAGAGTGTCTCACCAGCCTTTATTCACCTCGCTCTGGATTAACTAGCACACACGTAGTGTTGCTTCAGCACCCTGACTCTGCAGCATGACGACCATAAAGTGTCCTGAGAGATGAGGGCATGCTCACACACCATACTCGTATATCATAAATACGGAGTTTAATTAAACAAACCAATAAAATACAAGAAGACAACTGTAATTTCCGTGATTGTGTGTCTTATAAGTGCCATGATAAGGGCCAGATAAATGTGTGCCTCTAAAAGAAACGCCCACTGCTTCCAAGCAAGGTGAGGGCAGTGTACCTGAAGCTACAGGCATGGAGGGGAAACATACAGACCCATGACTCTGTATTAAACAGCTACATAAGAGAAAAGATGAAGAACTAGGAGTGAAACAGGGCTGTGCTAATGATGGACGATCCTGACATACACTAAAAGATAACAAATCACCATACACAGAATTCAATTCATCAAGAATATATACTTGTCATGCTGGGTGGTGGACATTTTAATCCTAGCACTCAGGAGACAGAGGCAGGCTTATCTCTGTCAGTATGAGGTCAGCAAAGTCTACACAGTGAATTCCAAGCCAGCCAGGGCTACACAGTGTAACCCACACTCAAGAAATAAATAAAAATAAATTAAAAAACTAGAAAACACATCAAAATGAATTATATACTTACGAGTTTTAAAATCCCAAGCCAATTCTTGGTAACAAACTAGAACAAGTAAAATCACTCGATCCCCAAAGCCGTCCAGGTACTTAAGATTTACTAAACTAATAGAAAACGCTAGTTGAAATATAAAATTTCATCAATAGTCATCCACTATAATTAATATCAGTGTGCTACCAGCAAGATGACTAACACTAAGACATTAATTAATATTGGGTTATATACTTTAAAATTATCTAAGGACTGAGCTTTGCTGAAGGACATTACACACTGTAATACAAACACAACGTGATTAGCAAATTTGAAAGTACATCATATTAAAAGGTTATTAATTTCACTCAAATCCTCACAAGGTACCAAAGTGAAATACCAGTGAATAACTGTTTCTTTCCTCAAGTAAGAATATCTCAACTTATTAAAAATAAAAATCAACGTATTTAGTTACACTTTCAAGCCTGGATTCTCCCTCTTCCTTTGCCTCTGCCTCTTCCTCTTGACTAGTAAAAGCAGAAATCATCGTCTTAGCAGTTCCTATAGGACATGCCTGAAGATGTGGCCAAAATGAAATAATTACAAATGTGGCTTATTAGCCAGAAACACCACCAATAATCCCATTTGCCTCAAAAATCTAGTATGTGTGAACTGTGTGTTTCTAGACAAGCTTATTTTGATAGGTTGCAGGGAACCTTTACTCTGGAGCCCATAAACACCTGGACTAATGTGAAGAGCAGGCTAACCGTACACTTGAGGGAATTCCCCTGCTTCAGCTTCTCCAATGCTGAGATTACAGATGTGAGGCACCATGCCCAGTCAGATTGGCTGGGTGTGTAGGCACTTACCTCTAATTCCAGCATTAGGGAGGTTGAAGCAGAAGGACAGAGTGCAAGGCTACCCCCAATAATACAGCAAACTGGTCCAGCCTGGGCTACAAGACACCCTTTCTCAAAAAAAAAAAAAAAATTTCAGGTTAAAAAAAAGTTAATTTAGACTTTAGCAGTAACAGCAGAACGACTGAACTGTCCACTGTCCGTAAAAAGATGGATTTTAGCGAGGGGTTATGGCCCATGCCTTTAATCCTAATATTTGGGGAGCTTCTTCTAAGGCAAGAAGACTGGCTTCAAGTTTGAGATGACCCTGAACTACATACTAAGACCCTGCCTCCTAAAAAAAATAATAATAATAAATAAATAAATCCCACAGCAAATCTCAATTCTCCTCTCCTCTTAACCAATATGCCTGTCGTTTCTAATTATACGTAAAGCTGCAAATGAGTCACAGCTCCGAGTGCCATGGTGGATAGGGAGCTGCTGCATCTGCTTGGCCTGAGTCTGCATACGGCTGAACAGGCCTGAGAGTTAGTTGCTGTGGTTTATTTTCCTCCCTTCTTTCCTTCTTTTCTTCCTTCCTTTTTTAAAACCTCATCTTTTTAAACCTTTTTTTCAATCACTTCAGTTGAATTCAGAGATTAAGAAAGCAGAATCGTGTTTTTTGTACCTTTCCCATCTCAGGGCCAGCCCTCGGCCGAGAGTGAAGACACTCTGCTGTGCAGCTCAGTGAGCTGTGAGGCCACGGATGACCACTATCCTGATGATCTCACCTAACTAGAAACTGTGTTCTCACTACCACATCACATATTTTTATGGGGTCTTTAATCTAATGTGTTTGGAGCTAGATCTATGTATGGATTTTGGGTTTTGTATTATTGTTGTTGTTGTTGTTGCCTGCTTGTGGAAGATATTTCTTTTGATAAATCTATAAGACAGTATGTACTGAATCATTATTTTATATGTAACTGTTCCCCTAGATTTAATGTTACTTATAAGTAAATACACACATATATAATGGAACATGCTATAAATACACTTAAACATTAAATATCCTTTTTCACTAATGAAAGGAAGCACCTTCAACTATTTTTATCCTTCCTGGGAAGAATTCTACATCACTGACCATGAGAAGGAGCACATACTGTTAGAGAAAAGGAATGGAATTGAAGGGATGTTAAAGCATGAGGAAAGACAATTTACCACAGAAAGAAACCCACTAAATGAACGGCAGGGGCTGAAGGAGGGCATGGAAGAGAGAGGTGAGTACCACAACATAATGATGTGTATAGAAGAAAAGATCCTGATAATATCAATCATGTTATCTAGTAACTTGAAAAGTTAACTTAAAAAACATACTAAAAGACAACCCCATACTATTATAACTATAAATATAGATAATGTCCTTTTAAAACATGTCATTTCAAACCAGGCATGGTAGCACAAGATTGTGGCTAGGGTCGCAGACAATTAAGCTGAAGCAGGAGTGTCACTTGAGCCTGTGAGCTTAAGATTAGTCAGTAAAACAGGAGACTGAGCATTAATGGACGGAGGGGAAGGAAGGATGAGTGGGGAACAAGGGAGACCATTCTAGCTCTGAGAGGGAAACTTTAACTTTTTGCAACGACTCGGCTTGAACTCATGTAAACTGGTTATTCACATATCTCTCAGGGTCCCCTGACAGACTAAGCTCGAAAATGTAGATTTCATGTGAAATTCTATGGACAGACTAAAACAATTACATGATTCTGTACCCCCAAGTAACTATTTCTAACAACTACTGTGGATTTGATTGCAAAGCAATCATGCCAGAAAATTGAGACCAAAAGTGGATCATGTGATAGGGATGGTGGCTAAAAGCCTAGATTTCAAGGCACATGGCAAGCCTGGGTGGGGCAACCCAATAAGCAGCTTGGAGAACCATCAGAAGGGAGGAGGGAGCAGTTCAGGCTTGCAGCTACCTAGCAGGTCAGCCTGCCTCCCTGCCTTCTCACAATGCACACCACCAATCAAAGTTACACAGGAAGCAACATGTCCTTGGACTGGAGGGGGAAACCCACAGATTAGAGCCAATATTGCCCATGACCTCTGCAGCAGAAGGTCCCAGGAGGAAAGGGGAAGCATTTCACTCCCCTCCAGCTATCTCATGCAAGGGAACCCATGAAGTCACCATCCTCCTACTAGTTTTCGACCTCCACACTCTCTCTAGCTACTTTAACATGCACAGCCAGAGCAGAATGCGATGGACTGAATACTGTGATGCAACCGCCAACAGTGGGGACCTGAAGGGACAGAGAGGACGGCAGACAAGCTTTCAAAAGAGAGAGTAGCACAGCCTCGCCATCATCTTCCTCAAACCCTGAACTTATCAGCTGTAACTGAAACAAAAACACCACCCGGGTTCCAGGCATAGGTCAGAGAGAGGAAATAACTGGGAAACCTCGCTGGAATACAGAAGAGATGTGCCCTCCCTAACTGCAGTTGTACCCATTCTCCTGGTCCCCAACTAAATACTGAGAGGAAGAATCTCTGACATCAACTTGTAGGGAGGGAGATAAAGGGGCACTTGCCTACTGAGTCAGCAACACCAACCCACACAAGTCCCTCTTCTGTCAGTCACTAACATCAGTGTCAACATGATGTCAAGAAGCTCCTGAATAAGAAGATGCTGAATTAGGGTTTTACTGCTGCAAACAGACACCAGGATCGAGGTAACTCTTACAAAGGACAATATTTAATTAGGACTAGCTTACAGGTTCAGAGGTTCAGTCCATTATCATCAAGGCGGGAGCATGGCAGCATCTAGGTAGGCATGGACCAGGAGGAGCTGTGGATTCTACACCTTGAAAGGCCAACAGGAGCAGACTGTCCTCAAGCAGCTAGGAGAAAGGTCTCAAAGCCCACCCCCACAGTGACACACTTCCTCCAACAAGGCCACACCTCCTAACAGTGCCACTCCCTGGGCCAAGTACATTCCAACACCACAGACACTTCCATAAAGTTGGGGAGGTGCACATGTGAGTTCCAGCACTTTAGAAACTGAGGCATGAGGACTGCTAGTTCCAGGTCCCCCAGAAGTTCCTCAGGACCCTGTCTTTATAAAGAAATAACAAATTAGTTAATTAATTAAATTATAAGGTTGAAGAGGGAAAGCCTATTTCTATAATGGCTAAAAAACGTGAAACCTATAAATAAATAAATTAAATAGATAAATAAATAAATAAATAAATAAATAACATTTTAAAAAAAATCTACTCTTCGTTACTAATTTTAAAAGATGGCAAAGCATCTAAAAGCAAAATGTGAAGGGAAAATGGTTAAAATTAAAAAGTAAACAAGACCCAGCAAATACCTAGAATCCCTGACAAGAGGAAGCTGAAGGAGGAGAAAAATTGGCAGATAATGGCTAGCCTATGCCATAAGACCCATTCTGAGAATCAGAAAAGAGAGGGTGGTAAGAAAGGAAATTCAAATATAAAAGACCAGAAACTTCATTTTTTTCTTTTTGCAAACTCTGTCCAGACATTAAGCACCTTCCTATTTCCACAAACATTTTGTTTATTTTTACAGCATGTATCCTGTAAGTACTGACTCTGTGGGTCCTCGTGGGGAAAAAATAAAAACCAAAATTTCCCTAAGAGAATCATGGAAGATTCCAAAACAGAAAGTTTTTTAAACATGAGTTTAATTCTTTAAGAACTAAAATCTGAAATTTGAACATGACCCACCAGGTGGAAACAAAGTCATTCCAAAAAGCAGGCAGAGTTCTTACAAAGATGGTGTGAAAAGCACAAGGTACACACAAATACATACATACATACATACATACATACATACATACATATGTAAATGCAGACGGGAAGGGGGAAAGTATAGATTAAGCAGAACCTACTGGCTCATGTTTAGGGACGACTGTGTAAGGTATATGAAATAAGCAGAACATACTAGGTCATCAAAAAGAACGGTCATAGGTTGCTACTGTCCTTTATTGCTAATGGACTAGGCCAACCAAAGCATCCCACAATGGAGAGCTCTGTAATACTGCCACAAGAGGAGCTGGAGAGGCAGCTCAGCAGTTAACAGTACCTGCTGCTCTTGCAGAGGACCAGAGGTCAGGTCCTCAAGTTCACAAGTCTAACTACAGCCTCGGGGAACTCCACCCTATTCTAACCTCCATGGGCACGTGTCCACACATGGCAGCAACTCACAGAAAAAAACACATGTATACACATAACATACATGTTCTTAAATGTAATGCTGGTAGAGGGCTGGGGGTGTATCCAGGAATAAATGGGCCTGGGGTCAATTCCTATACCCCCCCAGCCCCAAAACACACACACACACACACACACACACACACACACACACACACACACACAGAGCAGTAATAGAAGCTGGAAGATACGGCAAAACAGACCTGAGTCAGGAGAATGAAGAATTTAAGACTAACCTCAGCTAAAAAGTAAGTTCTAGTTCTACACAAATGTGTGCTACATGACACTGTCTCAAAATCACCACCACCACCACCGCCGCCATCATCACCATCACCATCACCATCACCATCATGCACTAAAGCCTCCTATACATAGGTCAACAAGATGAGGACAATGACAGCATGTGGGTTCTCTCTGACACCTGTGGCCATAACTGGCCACAACCGACACACCGTGCCCTCCATACTCTTGTCTAAGTGCTAGAAGATAAACCATGGTACACTGATCCTTTAAGAGGCTGAGTAGCTAAGTAATTCAAGTAATTGGGTAGTTCCAGAATGCAAGCAGTCCGGGGGCTCTACCACAGAGGAACAAGGCAAAGGCGTGTCCAGAGAGGAGCACAGAACTCGCCTATGACATATCTGAAGGCTTTAAGGGAAGCAACAGACGTATTTGGATCATTCCAGTGGAAACTTGTTAGCTACAGGTCAGCTGCTTAAGTTTTATTTTCCTTGAACACGACAGTTTCCACTGAGTTGAGTTTTTGTTTGCTGATGTGGGAGCTCATAGTAATAACCTCTTAGGCAACAATTCCCAATTATTTTAACACAGGAAGCTGTGTTTTTGCAGAGTATGTGGTATGTTTCCATCTTTCCTTTGACCATCATGAAGCTCAGAGCCCCATCTGTGGCTGCCGCAGTGACAGAATAGAAGTAGAACAAAAATGTGCAGTTCCATACAGGATGTATTTCTGTGCCACTTGTCCTAATGCCGTTTTATTCAAGCTTCATATCTTCATGACCACGATTTATCTTTGTTATTATATCATTTATGGGTTATAAGTCAGCTCAAATACTTTTGGGACAGACAGGACTGGAATTTAAAATTATAAGCAACACAGATAAAAATGGCTAATATAAAAGAAACCAGATAACAAGATAGGAAGAAAAAATAGTGAGCCCTCAATATCATCCTGAGAGATTTGAGACTTTTAAAAGAAAAAGTATAAATAAGTATAAATCATGGCTTTGCTTTCCACAGTTGGTAATCAACTTTATATGAAAACTCCAAGCTGAAAAGAACACAAATAAAATACAATAAAATCAATGATAAACTATGCAATCACTGTTGGAGGAATTAATATGGGTTGTTGATGTAATAATTAAAAATAGCATTATTAAGCCTTTCCTATGTAACAAAGCCATGGTAACTAAAATCCACATAGTACCTTTCTGAGTGTTACTATAGTTTTCTCTATAGATGAGAAAGCTGAAATGCAGGAAAAGCAGCTTGCTATAGCTATAAAGGCAGTAACGACCAAGAACATTCGAAGCACACCGCCTATGCTCTAGAGGAAGTAAGATTTCAACTAGTCCAGGAACTATGAAGTAAAAGAACTCTGCTGCACTGAATAAGATGGAGACAGAGCAATCATGAACCTGGAAATAGGCTGAAATGACTCAGAGTGGATTGAGGACTAGACCAAACTCTGGGGAACAGGGAGCAATCAGGTTACCAAGAGCCTTCGCACTCAAGGGATTCCACTTAAAACAGTAAGCCACAGCAAACCACTGTGGATTCCTGAGCACAAAGAGGCAGATGAAAGCTCTTCCTGGGAAGATCCTGCTCGGTGATGGTGATGTGAAGTAACCCCAACTTCAAGGGTGAACTATTAGTAGTCACTCTCCTTGGCTACTATAAACCAGTGAGTATTTGATGTACCCAGTGCAGTAGAAGGTTGCCATCAGGTGGAGCACAATGTTCTCTTAGCCTACTTTCCAATTGTTTTTCTAGCCTGTTTGTCCCCTAAAGACATCCGCTGTTAAAGTGCCATCAACAAATAATCTCTATAGCTCTTTCTTTTGGATGTTGATTATACTTGTGATTCAAACATAACCTCTGAGGTCCAAAGCACATCTTGAGGCTTCAAGATAATATTCAAATCAACCCCACTCTGAAACTATCTGCTTATGTAAGCTTTACTGTTTTTCCTAAAGGGATGCTTATGTTTCTAAGAAATTTATTGAACGTTAAGAAGTGCTATCAAGCCGAGTGGTGGTGGTGGTGCATGCCTTTAATCCCAGCACTTGGGAGGCAGGGGCAGGCCGATTTCTGAGTTCCAGGCCAGCCTGGTCTACAAAGTGAGTTCCAGGACAGCCAGGACTACAACAGAAAAACCCTGTCTCGAAAAACCAAAAAAAAAAAAAAAAAAAAGTGCTATCAAAATATAATTTGTTCTGGGCATGATAATAGATGTCTATAATCTCAGAGCTCTAGAGGCAACATGATGGTGAGTTCTAGACTAGACTGGACTCAGTAAGACCCTATCTAACATATAAAACTCTGGGGGTGGGGTGGTACAGTTGGCAGCGTGATGGTCTAGCCTGCACAGAGGCCTGAGTTCAATTTCCAGCATCACATAAACTGGGCATTGTGTTTAATATACACAGAACTTGGGAAGTGGAGCTAGGACCAGCTTAAGGTCAGTCCTAGCTGTATCGGGAGCTCAAGGCTAGCCTAATCTAGAAAACCTAGACAGAGGAAGACAGCATTTTTAAAGCATTGTCTTGGACACCCCCATTATGTATAGTAAGA
>JADRCD010119573.1:0-16383 GCA_019843815.1 Montemys delectorum
CCAAATCTTGCTTTTCTGGTGTTTTGGGATATCCAGGGCTTGCTGAGGTGGGAGTACTAGGTTCTGGTGAAGCCAAGCAGTCTTGGTTTCTGTTGGTAGGATTCTTGCATTTGCCTTTTGCTATCTCTTGATTGTTTATAAATTTTTATGATACTCCATATAATAATACCCTCATATACCCATTCATGAGTGCATGTCACACCCATGAGTGGTGGGAGGAATAATTTCATCACATGTTTTCCCAGAAGCAAAGTACATTTCCAGTTTTGTTGAGTATTGGCTTTTGTAGTAGGATCTGATGATTTTTTGGATTTTCTCAGTTTCTGTTGTTATGTCTCCCTTTTCATTTCTGATTTTGTTAATTAGAATACAGTCTCTCTGCCCTCTAATTAGTCTGGATAAGGGTTTATCTATTTTGTTGATTTTCTCAAAGAACCAGCTCCTGATTTGTTTGATTCTTTGTACAGTTCTTTTTGTTTCCACTTAGTTGATTTCAGCCCTGAGTTTGATCATTTCCTGCCGTATACTCCTCTTTGGCAAGTTTGCTTCTTTTTGTCCTAGAGCTTTCAGATGTGCTGTCAAACTGTTAGTGTATGCTCTCTCTATTTTCTTTTCAGAGGCACTCGGAGCTATGAGTTTTCCTTTTAGCACTGCTTTCCTTGTGTCCCATAAATTGGGTATGTTGTGGCTTCATTTTCATTAAACTCTAAAAAGTCTTTCTTATTTCCTCTTTGACCAATTTACCATTGAGTAGAGTGTTGTTCAACTTCCACATATATGTGGGCTTTCTATTGTTTATGTTGTTATTGAGGACCACCCTTAGTCCGTGATGATCTGATAGGATGCATGGAATTATTTCAATCTTCTTGTATCTGTTGAGGCCTGTTTTGTGACCAATTATATGGTCAGTTTGGAGAAGGTACCATGAGGTGCTGAGAAAGAGGTACATCCTTTTGTTTTAGGATGAAATGTTCTATAAATATCTGTTAAATGCATTTGTTTCATAACTTCTGTTAGTTTCACTGTGTCTCTGTTTAGTTTCTGTTTCCACGATCTGTCCATTGCATAGAGTGGGGTGTTGAAGTCTCTCACTATTATTGTGTGTGGTACAACATGTGCTTTGAGCTTTAGTAAGGTATCTTTTATGAATGTGGATGACCTAACATTTGAAGGATAAATGTTCAGAATTGAGAGTTCATCTTGGTAGATTTTACCTTTGCTGAATTTGAAGTGTCCCTCCTTATCTTTTTTGATAACTTTAGGTTGAAAGTTGATTTTATTCAGTATTAGAATTGCTAGTCTAGTTTTTTTCTTGGAACAATTTGCTTGGAAAATTGTTTTCTAGCCTATTGCTCTGAGGTAGTGTCTGTCTTTGTCACTGAGGTGGATTTCCTGTATACAGCAAAATCTTGGGTCCTGTTTACCTAACCAGTCTGTTAGTCTATGTCTTCTTATTGGGGAATTGAGTCCATTGATATTAAGAGATATTAAGGAAAAGTAATTGTTGCTTCCTCTTATTTTTGTTGTTAGAGTTGGAAATCTGTTCATGTGACTATCTTCTTTTAGTTTTGTTAAATGATTACTTTCTTGCTTTTTCTAGGGTGTAGTTTCCCTCCTTGTGTTGGAGTTTTCCATTTTATCCTTTGAAGGTCTAGGTTTGTGGATAGATTTTGCTTAAATTTGGTTTTGTCATGGAATACCTTGATTTCTCCATCTATAGTAATTGAGAGTTTTCCTGGGTATAGTAGCCTAGTCTTGCATTTGTATTCTCTTAGAGTCTGTATGACACCAGCCCAGGATCTTCTGGCTTTCATAGGCTCTGGTGAGAAGTCTGGTGTAATTCTGATAGGTCTGCCTTTATATGTTATTTGGTCTTTTTCCCTTACTGCTTTCAATATTAGTTCTTTGTTTTATGCATTTGATGTTTTGATTATAATATGATGGGAGGAAATTCTTTTCTGGTCCAAACTGTTTGGAGTTCTGTAGGTTACTTGTATGTTCATGGGCATCTCTTTCTTTAGGTTAGGGAAGTTTTCTTCTATAATTTTTTGAAGATATTTACTGACCCTTTAAGTTGGGAATCTTCACTCTCTTCTATACTTATCCTTAGGTTTGGTCTTTTCATTGAGTCCTGGATTTCCAGGATGTTTTGGGTTAGGAGCTTTTTGCATTTTGTGTTTTCTTTGACTGTTGTGTCAGTGTTTTCTATGGTGTCTTCTGCACCTGAGACTCTTCTATCTCTTGTACTCTATTGGTAATGCTTGCATCTATGACTCCTGACTTCATTCCTAGGTTTTCTACCTCCAGAGTTGTCTCCCTTTGTGATTTCTTTATTGTTTCTGCTTCCATTTTTAGATCCTGGATGATTTTGTTTAATTGCTTCACCAGTTTGGATGTGTTTTCCTGGAATTCTTTAAGATATTTTTGTGTTTCTTTAAGGATTTCTACCTTTTTACCTGTGTTCTCCTGTATTTCTTTAAGGGAGTTATTTATGTCCTTCTTAAAATCCTTTATCAGCCTCCTGAGATATGATTTTAAATCCAAATCTTGCTTTTCTGGTGTGTTGAAATATCTAGGACTTGCTGTGGTGGGAGTACTTGGTTCTGATGATGTCAAATAGTCTTGTTTTCTGTTGGTAAGATTCTTGTGTTTGCCATTCATCATCTGTTAATCTAGGGTGTTAGATGTTCTTGCTGTCTCTGGCTGGAGGTTGTTCCTCCTGTGGGTCTGTAAGCCTATGTCAGTACTCTTTGGAGACCAGCTCTCTCCTGGAAAGACCTGTGCACAGAGGGCTGTGGATCAGCCCCACCTCCTGGGTGCAAAGGGATGCAGGAAGAACCCTGTCCCAGCCGCTCTGCAGCTTTGCTCCTTATGCCTCCTGACTGGCCCCACCTTAGACAATCATCAGAGAGAAAATGGGGGTCTCACCTGAGACCTGGTGTCAGAGCAGTCCCTGGAGACAAGCTCTCGGCTGGCTGGAGTAATGCACAGAGGGTTGTGGAACAGCTCCACCTCCTAGGTGTAGATGTAGTCAGGAAGGCTTGAGTTAGATTTTCTTTTCAGTTTGGAAATTTTATATCAAAATTTTATTACTCTAGTAATTATATTTTAGCTTTTGTTTTTTGTGAAAGCCTAATTTCTGTAGTAATTAATTACAGACACCTTCTATATACAGGTTAATCCCAAATCTGTTATGAAAATGCACTCATCAAAGCTACATTTTTATCAAAATTTCTTGCCACACTATTTTAATTTCCATAATCTTAAACTAATTATGATGCATTCAGAGTTTCATGTAAACAAAAGCAAATGGGATTTACTCCACCCTGCCTCTACTATTTCAGTTTGAATCATTTAGAGGATTTTCCTATGCTTCATTGTACATGTCTATAGTTCATGCCCCTACATTTCTGAGAACTATTATACTTCAGAAAATTCCTGAATTGGTTTTTCCATTCACCAATTATTGTGTATTATGTTTCCATGTACCTGTTATCATTAATGGAAATACAGTAAGAACAATCATTCTGAGATGAGCCTTTCTGTGTGTGTGTGTGTGTGTGTGTGTGTGTGTGTGTGTGTGTGTGTTTGCATTTAAGGGTAGGGAAAATCTAGAAAGTTATTCTATGTAACAAGTAAAGAAGCAAAGAAGTAAAGATCTTGCCTTTATTGGTTTCTCAAGTTCTGGCAAATTCCAGACTTCTGAGTCAGAAGCATAATACATTATTGTTTTTCTTTTTGATTTACTTTATGTGTGTGAATGATTTTGCCTGCATGTATATATATATACATATATATACACATATATATGTATATGTATATATATATGTATATGTATATATATGACCCACATGTGTGTCTTATGCCTACAGAGGACGAGAGAAAGTGCTGAATCCCCTAGAACTAGAGTTACAGATTGTTATGAACTACAAAGTGGGAGCAGAACCCTTTGAATCCTCTATAAGAGCAGCCAGTGTTCTGAACTGCCGGGCTAGCTCTCGAGGGCAAATCCATTATTCTTCATAGTAACATAAACACCCTCAATATACAGATATTTGAGTTACTTTTCTGAACTCTAGTCTTGTGAGGAACAGAAATGGGACAACAGTGGACAACATTCATGAAATGGCTGAAGTGTAACTCAGTCTTAGGTGGCCTGCATCTTGTATGCAAGAAAGGAAGGAAACCCATCAAGTTAATGATTTATTGTGTTATCAGTGAGCAAACTTGTATTTGAGCTTGATGAAGATACTGTTTATACAGTGTAAGGATGTTTGCTATAAGCCCACCTTAGGAGAGACTTTCTGAATTCATTCCAACATGCCAATTACAAGTCAGATGTCATCATTGTCATTTCCACAAAAAGAAAAAAGGCCAGTCAAACGAAAGGTCAGCTAGTGTTCTTCACAACCATCAGGAACCGATGTCAAAAGAAAGTTCCCTCTCAACTGGAGACACGGGAGGAAGTGACATCATGCTTTACTAGGAATAGAAATAGGAGATGGGAGATATCTAAAGAGTAAGTAACGATTTGTTCCGCAGTAAGTAAGGACAAGTTTAACAAATTAAAAACAATTGAGGTTCAGCCTAACAGGATTGAGGTTGGCTTCCTATTTTCAAGAGTTTTAGCGACAGAAATGCAACCAGATTCTCAGGGGAAAGAACATTGGGGAATCTCCTCTCTGTCAGATAAGATATCTTTAAACATGGCCAGAAATTTTTGTATTTCTTAATGAACCTCTCTCTTAAGAAAAGACACAGATAAAGGACTTTGCCAGAGTCTAACCAAGCTAGGGAAAATAAAATCTATTGCCCAGGCTTTCGTTAATTCCTATCCAAACAAAAAGTGTGTCAGGAGATGTGGGAGGGGGGACTAGGAATCCATGCAATTTTCTTCCAGAGGTCCATGTCTACTGAAAACATGAGGCTAACCACCAGCCTGCATGTTGCTTACTTTTTTCCACACTTATCATAAATCAATTTTTCTCAGAACTGAAAGATTCTCACCAGAAGAAGGGACATGGGGTGGGAGACACTTGACAATCAGGAAGTAAATAAATGTCAAGTCTGGAAAACCTGAAACTTACAAGACTAATGAGAGTCCTTCCCCAAGATTATGAAAGCAGAGAAGCACTGCCTTGGGAGGAGGCTGAGCAAGCTGGCTGGGATTCTTCTTGTGTTGTCCTGTTGAGCAGCTTGCCAAGTCCTGAGTATTTTCTTTCACAAATCATGTCTTTCTCATTGTTCCACCATTCTAGGATACTTGGTTCCCCTCCTTAAACTATATTCTTCTTCACATTTGAGGAGCTGCCACCAATACATCTTCAAACTCACTGATGCCTTTGTGCCAGGGCTACTGATAAGCCTGAGACATGAGCCTACTGGGACTGAGAAATGGGCCTATTGTGTGACAGTTGAGTTTGAGGAGGACTCACATGGGGATAATGCTGATCTTGATGAACTCTCTCTCTCATGAGAGTGAGTTGCTGTGGAAGAGAACACAATTCTCTAGCTTTGTGCCCCACCACAGTGCTGTTTCCAACACAACACTCTCAGCAGAGGCCAATTCAATGTGACCACCTCAATCTTTGATTCTTAGTCAGGTAAACTGTAAAGACTGTATGCTCTGCACAGGCTCACCTATTCTGCTGCAATTCAAAAGGGAAGAGAGATCTAAACAGTTCTTACCATGTCAATCACAGTTATTTTAAATTCCCAACCTGGTGACTTCTTGGAGCTCTCTTTGGGTAACATCAATCATAAATTTATACTTTTTCTTTTTTGTATTACAAATAGAAAATACACAATTTTTCTCAAAGTACTTTTTGTTATGTTATACATATGTACTGCTTACATGAACTTCTAACACATACTGAGGTCTGGTTATCTTTGTGACTTCTTTGCCCTGTGGATTACTACTGTTGTTTTAAAATATCTTATAATAGTCCATACATTTTATTTTTCTTAATTTAGAATTTGATACCATTGCATGAGTGAAGATGCTGTTTATATTTAATATTTTTAAACTCATCAACCATAAAGTCTCTGACTTGTTCAATCTGCTCTACTCCCCTGCAAATAAGCTCATCAAAGAATTTCTTCATTTTATTATTTATTTATTTTAAATTGAATTTATGCCCCAGTCACAGCTCCCTCCCTCTTCTCTTTTCAGCCCCACCCTTACAAATCCTTCCTCCATTGCCCTCTCCCCTTGGATACCACCCCACCCTGGGGCATCTAGTGCCAGTGGGTCTAGGTAATTCCTCTCCCATTGAGGTCCAACCAGGCAGTCCAAGTAGAGGGGAAGGAGTCTTCCTTTTATTATACATTTTTACTTTCAGTGTTTCTATTTGTCTTTTATAATCCATATCTCTGATGAAGTTCTCTATCTCTAGATGACCTTCTATAGATGTCTCACCTTACTTCTATAGATGTCTCACCTTACTTCCTCAAGCCTGCGAATGGCATGGACAATATTGATCTGGGTCACCTCTGGCTCTGGTTCTTGTGATTTTCCTCATATTTCCTTGCACGTCTCAGGTTTTATAATTTGATGCTGGGCACTGAACAAACCAATAGCAGAGACTCAACAATATTTAATGCTAAAGAAACACATTTCCCTCAGGATGATATAGTGGATTGAGTTGCAGTTATTTTTGTCAACTATCCAAATGACACTTACTGCATGCTTAGACTTGTTTGAAGGCTGTGTCAGACAATATTTTGCAGGATCAGAGATCTGTGTGCTTGAAGAGTTAGTCTCAATTTCCTTTGCTGTACACTCTACCTTCATAAATTCCCGAAGAACTACATCTAAAAGCAGATATCAACTCGTTGGGCAATGCATAATGATAAACATATGTCTTATGTTCTAAGAGACTGAAACTTTTGCTGGAGCTCACAGGCAAAATTAATAATAAATTTTTAGGTCGCTTTAGACGGTTTTCCTACTGTTTATTCAGCCTGTTTATTCAACCTTCTCTTAAGATAACAATGTAAGAACCAGTTGGACTTGCCTTGGATTTCCCATGTAATTAACTTTTACAACCTAAGTTAATGCATACATGTACTCTTCCATGATCCTGACATGAGGGTAATTGATATATGTTTGTATATATTATAATAATCCTTTGGCGAAAACACCAACTATAGGCTGAAAGCAAAGTTACAAAATGAAAATCCACCATAATTGTTGAATGTGACATATCAATATTTCTTGAGAAAGAATGACATTTGTAAGACTTTGTTCTTTGTCAGCTGAGGTCTATTGAGACATGACTTAATCCCTTGTAAAACTGTTAAAGGTATCTTTAAAGTCCTATTCTTTCTCTCATATGATGCTGTGTGTCCTGTTTGGTAATACAGAGCAAAGCCCTTTGTTATGGACAGACATTCAGAAACAGATATGGTCATGAGACAAGAATTAGGAAAGCACAGGTTTAGACTTATACAATAGACAGACAGAGGACAGATGACATAGGGAGAACAAACTAGAGAATTCAAATCTTGGCTAGCTCTTGGTCCAATGACACCAAGGCAAAATGCTTTATTGATTTCTGTCTTTAATGCATTATTATTGAGTCAGAGATGATAAATAATGCATTCAAATTGACCATAATCCCCAACACTATTTATCAAAATAATGGTCTTTCAGTAAATGCTTATTGAGGTCTTCCTATGTACCTGTTGTTCCAGGATAAAGGTACCATGACTCCCTCAAATTGTTTGGAAGTAATAGGTCTTTTACATGGCAACCTTTAAAAGTATTAATAAATGTAAATTCAAGATAGTGTTTAGAAACAGAAGCTACGGCAAAAACAGACTAGCCCGGCATCCTAGGAGAAGCCCTTTATGTTTTTATGTATTTATTTATTTTTAGGTAGAAATGAAGGAATTTATCCTAGGGAGTGGGAGTTATGAATTCAAAACCCCAGAAGTGAAACAGAACATGGCAGCTCCTAGAAACTAAGATAATTATATTCCATGTGGTATACAGCATATCCTATAAAACAAGATATGTATACATATATTTGACACATATATGGCATACTGATATTTGTGTGAAAATTTTTAGAAGGTATGTCCTGTGAGAAATAATTTTGAGAAATTATTTAATGTAAAAAATTAAAATCAACAAGATTAAAATGTCTGTAGCCCATTGAGCAATGGTCATGAATTTTGCAAGCCCTGATCTTGATAAACATTGTGAAATTATCAGAATCTTGTGGGTTCTTTGTGTGATTACTGAGAGATGACTAAATTACTCACACAGTAGCCTCATCCAGAATCATTTCTAGTTCTAAGGTTAGTAGTGTAAAATACTAACTCACTAAGCTGAAGTCACATTATCTGTGGAGACTGCAAACAGAAAGAAGACAGTAAAGGTGAAGCTGAAAGCTGACACAGTTCTCACCTTTCATGACATTTTAATGCCTTTTTGCATATGCGCTATCTTGCTATTAGAAGGTTCTTGTTTGCGGAGCTGGCCAGTCAGCCCAGCTCCCCTCCCCAGCTGCCCTGATGAGGCGGGGAGGGGGAGGGCTGGACTGGCCAGTGGCCGTTCGACCATGTGGAACTTCTGCGCTGCCCCCAACTGCACACGGAAGAGCATACAGTCTGACCTGGCCTTTTTCAAGTTCCCACGGGACCCGACTAGATGCCAGAAGTGAGTAGAGAATTGTAGGAGAGCAGACTTAGAAGATAAAACACCTGATAAACTAAATAAACATTATCGACTATGTGCCAAACACTTTGAGACCTCTATGATCTGTAGAACTATGTGCATTTTGCAGAGGCATCAGAAAACCAAAGAATGATTGGGTTATTTTATTTCTCAATATTAACTGAAGCAGATACTTGTGAAGTCATTGGGAGAGTCTTTATTGGACAGTTCTTCGAGATAATGCAATACCAACAATAATTGATCTTACTAGTCATTTGAAGAATCCACATAGCAGACATAGAAAACGAATAAAAGAATTGAGTGAAGATGAAATCAGGACTCTGAAACAGAAAAAAATTGAGGAAAATTCTGAACAAGAACAGGATACTAACAGCAATGCTCAGAACCCCGGTGCAGAAGTGGGGAACCAGCAGGATGGAAATATGTTGCCTTTAACCCTTGAAGAGAAGGACAACAAAGAGTCCCTCAAATCGTTATTTGAGATTCTGATTCTCATGGGAAAGCAGAACATTCCCTTGGATGGGCACAAGGCTGATGAGATCCCAGAGGGTCTCTTTGCTCCAGATAACTTCCAGGCACTCCTGGAGTGCTGCATCAATTCTGGAGAAGTGATCCTAAGGAAGCGCTTTGAGACCACGGTGGTCAACACGCTATTCTGCTCTAAAACTCAGCAGAGGCAGATGCTGGAGATCTCTGAGAGCTGCATTCGGGAGGAGACACTCAGGGAAGTGTCTTTTCCATTATCACAGACTATGTGGTAGACATAGCAGGAGAAGAGCACCTGCTTGTGCTCGTGAGGCTTGTTGATGACGCTCATAAGCTGAGAGAGGAGTTTATGAGATTTCTGCCGTATGAAGCTGATGCAGAGATTTTGGCTGTGAAATTTCACACTGCAATAACAGAGAAATGGGGATTGAATATGGAGTATTGTCATGGTCAGGCTTACATTGTGTCCAGTGGATTTTCTTCCAAAATGAAAGTTGTTGCTTGAAGACTTTTAGAAAAATATTCCCAGGCTGTCTACGCCCTTTGTTCTTCCTGTGCCTTAAGTACATGGTTGGCAAAGTCTGTCCCCATGATAGGGGTGTCTGTGGCTTTAGGAACCATTGAGGAAGTCTGTTCTCTTTCCCATTGATCACCACAGTTCTTTTAGAACTCGACAATGTATTTTCTGTTCTCTTTCAGAATAGTGAAGGACGGGCTAAAGAACTGAAGGAAATTTGTCACTCTCAGTAGACAGACAGGCATGATGCTTTTGAAATCTTAGTGGATCTACTACAAGCACTTGTCTTATGTTTAGATGGTATAATAAATAGCTACACAAATGTTAAGTGGAATAACTATGTAGCTGGACGAGCATTTGTACTCTGTAATGCAGTGACAGATTTTGATTTGTTTGATTTCGTTGTTACCATTGTTGTTCTTAAGAATGTGTTGTCTTTTACGAGAGCCTTTGGGAAGAATCTCCAGGGACAGACCACCAAGATCTTCTTTGCCGCCAGCAGCTTGACTGCAGTATTGCGTTCACTTAACGAGGTGATGGAAAATATTGAAGTTTATCATGAGTTTTAGTTTAAGGAAGCCACAAACTTAGCAACCAAACGACATTCAAGTGAAACTCCCAGGGAAGTTCCAGAGAGCTCAGCAAGGTAACCTGAAATCTCAGCTAACCTCCGAGTTACTATAAAGACACTCTCAATGTTCCAACAGTAGAGCACATTATTCAGGAATTTAAAGATATTTTCTCTGAACAGCACCTCAAAGCTCTGAAATGCCTATCTCTGGTACCCTCAGTGATGGGGCAGCTCAAATTTAACACATCAGAAGAGCACCATGCTGACATGTACAGAAGTGACCTACCCAATCCTGACATGCTCTCTGCCGAGCTTCACTGTTAGAGCATCAAGTGGAAACAGAGGAAAAGATATCAAGCTCCTGTCCACCGTTTATGAAGCCCTCCATCTTCCTGACATCAAGTTTTTCCCTAATGTATATGCTTTGCAGACGGTCCTGTGTATTCTCCCTGGGATGAAAGTTGAGAATGAGCACTATGAAAATTGATGGAAACATCTCAAGGCATACTTGCAGAACACTCTGACAGACCAGAGGTCAAGTAATATGGCTTTGCTTAACATAAATTTTGATATAAAACATGATTTAGATTTAATGGTGGACACATACATCAAATTCTACAGATAAATCAGAGCTTCCTACAAATAATTCAAAAACCATTGAAAATAGTTAAAAGATTTTAAAAATGGCTGTTGTCTTATATTGCTGTTTGGAAGAAAAACTGTAAGGAAAGCGTAGTGGGCCAGTTAATGACTTGTTGATAAACTTTCAGTTTAACATACCATTAACTGTTGGTAACCCACGTATTTAAACGGCCCCTGTTTGAACTCTCATGTTTTCAATACCTGTTTGTTCTCCCAGAAGTTGGCATTGGGAGTGCCAAAATGCCTCTCTTCTAGTGATACTCTGAAAATGTTTTAGTTAAAAGTCATTTTAGGGTCTGGAGAGATGGCTCAGCAGTTAAGAGCACTGACTGCTCTTCTAGAGGTACTGAGTTCAATTCCCAGAAACCACATGGTGGCTCACAATCATCTGTAATGGGATCTGATGCCCATTTCTGGTGTGTCTGAAGAGAGCAACAGTGTACTTATAGACATAAAATAAATAAATCTTTAAAAAGAATCATTTTAAACATGACATTATCATTGTCGATCCAATTGTCAGTTATTAAGTTATCAGGTCTTTGGAAAATGAATACTGTGAGAGAAATACATTTTATAATTTGTCATGATGAAATACACCATTGACTTTGACTTGGAGTTCTAGTTGTTTCAAATCTGTGGTAGCAGCACATGAGACATGAGGATAACAAGTTTTAGGCCAGCCTGGACTACATAGTGAGAGCCTGTTTCAGAAAACAAGTGAGGACAGGGGTGGAGCTTAGTGTTGAGCTCTTGCCTAGCATGTATGTGCAAGCCCTAGGCTCTACCCCCAGTTCTGCGAAAGCGAAAACTACAGGTCAGCCTGTAATGGGCAGCCACAGGAGCTAACCTTCTGTGTGGGCAGCCACAAGAAGTAACAGGCAGCCTTCTGTGTAGATCCTATCAGGGCCAAAGAACCTCAAAGGAACAAGTTAAAGTAAGAATGGCACAGCCAGGCACTATTGCTCTGAATTTGATTGTTGCTGTTTACATTCTTTTCTGAGCCCACATTTTCATAGGCTTTTTTGCTATTCACTTCTACTTCATGGAAAAGACAGACCCAGTGCCATCCATATAGGCAACTGACTTGTCTGTTTTCTTCTTTTTACATGATTATGTCTACTGTCCACTGCCTTATCTTTTTTTTTCTTTTTCTTTTTTTTTGGGGGGGGGTGGATTTTGGTTTTTGGAGACAGGGTTTCTCTGTGTAGCCCTGGCTGTCCTGGAACTAACTCTGTAGACCAGGCTGGCCTCCAACTCAGAAATCTGCCTGCCTCTGCCTCCCAAGTGCTGGGATTAAAGGCGTGTGCCACCATTGCCCAGTGCATTGTCTTGATTTCTAAGCAAAACCTATAGAAATAAATGTTTGGAGGTTTATTTAAAAATACAGGAAATGTTGCTGTTATTTTTGGTGAATAAAATCAATTTTGTGTAGTTTATTTCAATCTAAATACAATATGAATTTTGTTTAAAAAGAAAAAGAAGGTCCTCATTTCTCATACAAAGACCCTGTCACAAATCTCAAAGCTTTGTTTGTCTGTTGATTTAATTTCATATCTGTGTCACATATTATATTTTTCCACTGACAATGTATACTGTTAAATGTATACTTCTGAAAGAATTTATTATTATCAAAGAAGGTACAACCATTTCTGCCCTGACCTGTAGGACTTAAACAAGGGGGTTCTCGAGAAGAGGGAACTGCAATGACAAATTTAGGAACAGGAGATATGAAGGAAGGAGACAAGACAAAAATTCTGATCAAGTCTCAATTTACTCTAGGAAAGGGGCTATTTAAAGCTACAGACCACAAAGGTTTTTGCCCAGGTGCACTGGCCAAACCCTCATTATTGTTTGGTTACACATCAGCATAAATGGAATGTCCACATTGTGAAATGTCCGGAAAGGAGAGTCCTCATTGTTTTTTACAAAATGTCCGGAGAGGAATGTCCTTATTGTAAGGTGTCCAGAAAGCCCCCTATCGTAAAATGTCAATTGCAGGAACAGAAGCAAGACAGTGGAAGAGACAAAAGAGTGTTAGTTAGTAGATGATGGCCCAGGGACAAGATGGAGACTGAGATGCCAGGGGCTTTTGGGCCCCAACACATTTCCCAGGCACATTTAGCTGAACTCATTTAAACCTGCTGGAAACACCTTCCCAGGCACCCCAAAGATGAGCCTGCTAGGTATTCCCAAGTTCAGTCAAGCTGACAGTGGGCTTTAACCATCATAACCATGCAACCTAAGCTGAGATGTAAAACCCTTACTACAGTTTATGTGTCAACACCTGAAAAAGAAGCCTGGATGGATGTGAGAGCAATGATGGGATTGTACTTATCACCAGTCATAGAGGACATGGAGCTTTTCAATATTTCCAAATTTCTTACATATTAACTTCATTTTATCACAGATAATTTCATTAAAATATTAGTGATCCCTTTACTCATTCTCAGTATCCATATGGCCCACCTACTGCAAGTGACAGAAAAGTCGTCTAGAAACAGAAGGATCTTTGTGTTATCACCTACGCCTTCAGGTCTGGAGCAAGTTTAAGGTAGCTGTGGAAAAATGATGTTGTACTGCCTACTTTGGGTTTCTATAATACAGAACTATAATGTTTATGATTTAGATTGAAATAATTGATCTGTTGGTGTAGGATGTGTGTGGAGTGATAGATATGGGTCTAATTTCATTCTTCTGCATTTGAAATCCTGTTTTCTTAGCACTATTTGTTTCTGAGAAACAACAGTATCTATTCTCCAGTGTGTGTTTTTACTTCATCATTGAATATTACATGGCTGTAATTATAAGTACTCATGTTTGAGTCTTGTAATTTACTCCATTGGTCTTTCTGAGTCTGGGTTACCTCACTCAATATAATCTTTTCTAGGTCCTGTGACTAGTAATAAATACAAATTTAATTACAATTCTCCCAGTTATTTTTCCAAAGTACTCACCACCAAATACCATTATTTTGAGCTTGCGTTTTCAACACATGGATTTCAAGAAACACAAATGTTCTTTCCCCCACAGTTCACTTGGCACCCATTGTCTTCATCATGGTTACAGAATTCAACCGATGATCAGGGCCTCATATCTCTAAGAATCTAAACCAGAAAAAGACAGTTTGTAAGAACCCCGAGTCTTCTTTTTATTGCTAGGAAGAAAGAGATCCCAGAATTTACATCCACCATGTGTTGGCCAAAGCTGAGTAATAGTCCCATGAACCTATTCAAAGTCAGCTAAGACAACCACTCTCTAACTGTGCAGAATGTGCACTCTCTGCTGTGGGAAGAATGAAGTAAATTAGAGGTGACTTGTGATTTCCAGTAGGTTTCTTTTCCTCATTTTAGAGGTGGGAGCCAAGAAATTACTATACTGAAATACCATGACTGTTAAAAAAATAAGATATCTTGCAAACATTGAGTAAAACATCTCAGTCAACAGATTAGCTGGCAATCCAAATGTCTATGAATGATTCAAGTTTAGAGCCCTATAAGTTAAAGCCTGTTAACCAAATCTCTCCCTTTCTAGAACATGCTTAGCTGGGAACTGACAAAGCTGACTTCTCATCTTTCCCCCTTTCCATTTTCTCTCCAACCCTCTCTTTCTTTCTTTTTTTCCAGTTAGGCCTCTGCTACCTACTTTCAAACTATTACAACATTAAATAATTTTTAGTAGAGCTAATACAAACTGTCAGGAAATAATCATCTTCGATTCTTTTCCTGAATCTGCAACAAAATTCCCTGGCAGAACCACCTTAAAGGAGAAAGGGTTTATCGGGCTCATACTTCCAGGCTACAGTCCTTTTTGTAGTGGAATTGAGGTGCAAGAACTTGAAGTAGTTAATAAATTACACCCTCACTGGAGAGCAGAGAGTGGTGAATTAATGCACACATGCGAGTGTTCATCTTGCTCAGTCCACTTTTACACACTACAGGATCCACTACGTAAGGAATGGCACCTCCCACAGTGGGTGAGTATTCCCACCTCAGTTCATGTAACCCTCATAGGCATTAACTGAGGCTCATTCCCAGATGATTCTATGTTTCGTCAAGCTGTCAACTAACACTAACTACTAAATTTTATGCCAATGGGTACATCGGCATCACAGATCCTGAATCTGTGACTCAGGATGCATCTAGAAGATAAGGTGGAAAGATTCTAAGAGTCAAAATACCAGGAAGTCTACTATGAAACAGCATCTCCTAGAAATGGCTGCATAAATAAGACAATAACAAATAGCAATATCAATTAATATGTAAATCTGTGAGATACTCTTTGAGTATTGACATTATTTATATTATTACTCGATTCTTGGTACCAAATAGGAACCTCAGTATAGAGTCCAATTTTGAAAACTAATATAGATATTTTTCAACCATTTTGTCTGCTACTAATCTATTATTAATAATGTATTCTAAACCAGGCAGTGGTGGCACACGCCTTTAATCCCAGCACTTGAGAGGCAGAGGCAGGCGGATTTCTTAGTTTGAGGCGAGCCTGGTCTACAGAGTTCCAAGACAGCCAGGGCTATACAGAGAAACCATGTCTCAAAAAACAAACAAACAAACAAAACAAAAAACAAAAAAAAATGAATTCTAGAATGATCATCTCCCTTCCTTTCTATTATTTACTCCACTACAAGCATACAATGAATGGGTTTAAAAACAACTATTAAACCTCAACATTTTTCAAGCAAAAAAAAGTATAATAAAATTTTTACTATAATACTTAATCTTTTTAAAGATCTTGTCAAAATTTCTATTTATCTTAAGTATGTTGCCTATTATTTCAGAAAAGACCATTACTTGAACAGATATTTGCAGTTGTTTTATACTAAATTATAACAATTAGTATTTGTAATAGGTATATAATTTAGACTACTTACTCTGATCTGTCAGAGAAGGTTCCTTTTAAATGCCTTCATTTAAAAATGATATTTGTCACTCAGGTGAGAGCTTCCCTCCAGGGCAGACTTCAGCCCAAGGACTCAGGTGAGATCAACATTTTCTCCTGGGGTCTTGCTAAGGCAGGACCAGCTGGGAGGCATAGGCCTCAGGAATTGCAGGGGAGCCGCAGGACTGCAGGGACAGGAGCCTCTCAGCTTCCAAGTGACAGAGCTAGATCAGCGACCACCTCTGCCCCCTGCCTGACAGGGGAGAGCTTCCCTCCAGGGCAGACTTCAGCCCAAGGACTCAGGGGAGAGCTTCCCTCCAGGGCGGACTTCAGACCAAGGACTCAGGGCAGGCTTCAGCCCCAGGAATCAGGCACAACCATCCTGGAGGCATAGGCCTCAGGAAGTGCAGGGGAGTCGCAGCACTGCAGGGACAGGAGCCTCTCAGGTTCTGAGTGACAGAGCTGGATCAGCAACCACCTCTGCCCCCTGCCTGATAGCAGAGAGCTTCCCTCCAGGGCAGACTTCAGCCCAAGGACTCAGGTGAGATCCCCATTTTCTCTCTGGGGTCTTGCTAAGGCAGGACCAGC
>JADRCD010119574.1:0-24487 GCA_019843815.1 Montemys delectorum
ACTGGACAATTGTTTTTTTTGTTTTTTTTTTTTCTTTCTTTCTTGGGACAGTCTTACTCTTTGTAGCTCATACAGACTTGGGGCTCACTATATAGCCCAAGCTGGCTTTGAACTCTCAGCTGTTCTCCTGCCTCAGACTCCCAGTTGCTGGGATTACTCTAGTTATGAGTCACTATCCCAAGCCTTTACATATAACCTTAACAGTGTCTTTCAAAATGCTTTCACTAAAAATGAAAATCAAATCCTTTCTGGATATGTCTTTAAATAAATATAGACAATTCTAAGGCCTAGTGTTAGAATTAACATTCGTTCTTTGGATTAACCTAGCATGTGAGAATCAATAGGTGTTAAGATAGAAGACGTCACAAGACCATCCTCACAGCAGAAAAGCGGTGCTGCAACAACTTCTACTCACTCAGTTCTCATTAATTTATTATTAATTAATTTATTAGCTACTCTGAGTGAAGAAGGCTTCCTAAACTGCTTTTGGAGCCTGTGTGTGAAACCTGTGGGATCGTAATACTCAGTAGAGTGTAACTTCTCCAGAGGGACAGCTTCAGCATAAGTAGCGTTCTTATGCATGTGACAGACCAGTAGATAAGAGGCACTTAGCCTCATAAGCACAAATAATGTTTCTGTAGTTTGAACAACTGTTTATAAGATTCAGTTCCACTCAAAGCACCATTTATAGCGATGTTTTGTGGCCACACTGTAAACATTACTACGAAGGATTTTTTTTTCTTCTTTTGAGGGGACTAGGGGAGTGACAGGGACATTTCCTACATTTTAATTTGGACTCAAGATAGGCAATAAGTAAAATTGAGTCTTCTAAGTTTTATTAACCTTCAGGGCTAATGATGGGTGTCTTATCAACTTGAAAATGAAAGAAATGAGATTGCATTGTGGAAGGTGAATTGGAAAGTCAATACATGAAGACAGAACATAAATAGAGAAAGGAATATAGAGAATCGCATGGTTCCCAGGCAACTTGGACAGGACCATGACCTAGAATGTAAGGCCTCTGTCTGTGTCAAGGAGGGCTACTGCTTGTGGCATACTGAAAACAATGAGTTTTCTTCAACAAGGATATATATTCCTCCTAACTCACCCCAATCTAGTAAAGGACACTTGCCCAGACTGAGCAATGTGACACCCACTTAAGGTCATTTCTCAGCTATGATTGATGGGCATGAGAGGCCAAAACCCAAGTTCTAGTAAGGTTTCCAAATTTGTAAATATAAGGTTAAATTTCTTTTTAAAAACTAGAGTCCCAACTAAACTATGTGTCCATGTGTAGAATGAGTTTGCTTAGTCTCCACTGAGCAACCCTGGCTTAACTTCATCAAATATATTCGTACATATGGGCATATTTTAAGCATCTGGAATTTATATTGAGAGAGAGACTTACCGTGCAAGTCTAATAGGCCTCAGAGTTGTGACCTTCCTGACTCAGCTTCACAGATGCTGAGATTATAGGCTTTATAGGCTAGTGGCACCACACCTGACCGCTTGTGTATTTAAAGGATATTTGTGTTCTTCGTAAGTGAAGTGCCTATCAGGTGCTTATCTTATTATTTTTCTCTATTAATGTGTTTGTCACTGGCGTGTAATAATTTTTTAGATTTTAAGAAGTGTAGTGTTCTAAAGAAAACTAACTTCTTTATGAGTCTTATTTCTGATGCTCGCCACTGTATGATCTATTCCATCAGGAAGAATGACACTAAACTTTTTGTGCTCATGTGCACATGTGTGTGATAACAAACATCATGCTTGCTCTACCACATTCTACTTTAGTTTTTGAGACAGGGTCTTTTATTGAACTTGGAGCCCATTAATGGGTTAGACTGGCTGGGCAGTGAACTTGTATATGTTCAGTATGAACCTAATGGGAAATGTATGGTTGTAGCTCTGGGCTAGTGTCCCCTGGATCAGTTCATATTTAATGTATTGTAACTACCAGGAACTTAGTTTCTGTCTGTATAATGGTGTTAACAATAGATAAAATCTTTATGTTCATGAGGTTGCTGTTTAATAAACCAGACGAGTCTTGGGAGGCATGAAATAGTCATAAATACATAAATAACAAGCTGGCCTTGGGGAGATGGCTCAGTGTGTTAAATGCTTGCTCTTAAGGCTTTAGGATCTCAGTTTGGATCTCCAGCACCGGTATAAAAGGCTTGGCCTGTGTCAGAGACAAGTGGATCCCCAGAGTTCACTACCCAGCCAGTTTAACCCATAATGGGCTCTAAGTTCAATGAAAGACCCTGTCTCAAAAACGGAAGTAGAATATCGTAGAGCAAGAAGCATGTGTTTGTCACCGTACACTTGCATATGAGCACACAAAGTTTAATAAGAAGGCATTAAGTCTACTAAAGTGAAAAATTCAATGAAACCATAGAGGAGGGGATATGATCTACCTAAGGGAGAATCTGAGCTGAGATCTGAAAGAGATGTTGGTGTTGAGTAGACAAAACCACAGTTTTATGGGGAGACACATATTCTAGATAAAGCTATGAGTGAAAACATCGCTGTGTCTGTGCACCAGCCTCAGAAATAATCATTTCTCCATAAAATCACCAGAGAAACTGTTTGATGACTAAAACAGTTTAAATAGAACAATAACTAATTCTTGTCAGTTTGTTTTGATCAACATTGACACAAATAGGCTTGCACATAATAACAAAATATTCTTTTTTAAGGAATAATTCTTTGACAGTTTCTTCATTTCTCTTACATATGGATCTTTTTAGTTTTCTCTTTTAGGTCATATTTGAAAAACATTTTAAAAGAAATTCTGCCAGTTTTATTAATATTTATATCTTTAAATAGAGACATAGATACTGCTATACTCATTTTTCTTCTTTATAATCTTTTACTCACCTTTTAGTTATTTAACTGTTTATTTCCTCCTTTTAACGTGATTTTCATGAGTTCTATTTTTATATTTTCTAATTTATTGATTTTTATCATTTAAAATCTTAAATATTTTAATTTTATAAAATTTAGTATTTATTAATAATATAATTAATGTATATATTTAAGACTTAGGATTTCATATTAAGTATGGCTTTGGCCTCCTATATTTTTGTATGTAGTATGTTCTCTGCTTTTTTTTAGATGTTTTGATTATTTTTCTGATCAAAAGTTATTTAATATTTACCTTTTAATTCTGATTTTTTTTTTTTTTGGCTTTTTTTCGAGACAGGGTTTCTCTGTGTAGCCCTGGCTGTCCTGAAACTCACTCTGTAGACCAGGCTGGCCTTGAACTCAGAAATCCGCCTGCCTCTGCCTCCCAAGTGCTGGGATTAAAGGCGTACACCACCACCGCCTGACTAATTCTGATTTTCTTAACATTAGTCATCTGTATCTTATATTCATTTATTTTCCTTAGATCATTATAAGAAAAAACTTGAACTTGATTTTTATCCAATTTGGGTTTTGGGTTTGTTCAGAATTCCTTCCTTATCTACCTGGAATGTTGATATGGCATTGTGGGTGGATTGTTGATCCCAAGACAAAGAATGCAGGACCAGAAGTTAGAAAGAACTAGTTGCTATATCACCCCTGAAATGGTTCATCTCTGGAAGTCTTACTGTATGAAAACTCTGATCTGCTTTTGCTGCTGCTGTTAATCACAGCTGCATGCATGCTGTAGTGGTTCATGCTGCCAATTAACAGAACCTATGACAGTCTAAGGTCTATCACTGTAACAATTTTTGTTTTTATTGAGATAAGTTCTCATTATGTAGCTCTGGCTGGCCTGGAACTCTCAGAGATATTTGCCTTACTCTATCTCCCAAATGCTGGGATTAGAGGCATGTGCCATCAAGCCTAGCTATAACAAATTCTTTGAACAATCAACTTGTAAAGAAGGAAATGTTTATTTTATATCAGAGTTTTAGACATTTAAGTCTATGACTCTTTGGGCCCTTAGGGACCATGGTGAGGCAGCGTATCATAGTGGACTGTCTGGTAGAACCAAACTCCTCAGTGCATGATTAGACAACAAAGAGAACTAGGAAGAGGTTGGAACCTCTCTATCCCCTTGGAGAATATCTAGAAATTGTTTAGATATCTCCCTTTAGATACTGTCTATCAATAACATCACTCTAGGCAATAAGCCTAGAGCACATAGATCTTTTGAGGAACATCTCATCTAATCTAGCAATCCTTTTATAACCAAAATTTGTCTAGATTTACTTTTATTTTTAAATCATGTAGAGCAGTATCTGCTCTTAACTGCTGAAACAGTTCTCCAGCCCTATGATTAAAATAATTCTTTGGCTGAAATAGCCATTTTGTGTTCAAATTTCCTTCTCTTATTCTCCTAAAGGAATGGAAATCTTACATCCCTAGGTTTGGCCTACAGATGTGGTTGAACTAGAGAGATGGAAAGCCTTAGCAGTCAAGGACCAGGTTCTACAAGGACTCTACACCCATGTTCATTTTTACCCAACCCTCATTTCAGTATTCCTTCTGCTTCCTTGGTTTTCTAAGATGGAAAGCCCATAATTTTCAAGGCATGCTACACTAGGATAGTGCAGTCACATTAACAATGACATCAGTTTGTAGGGCTTTACCTCTCCAAACCTGCTCTGCTTGTAAATAATGATTTTCCACTACTCTGTTAAATTAATTTATGGATTGCTTCGTCTCAAAAAGATGGAGTAATGAAGAAACAGTTGGCAAATGTGTTGGGAAGGAAGCAGAGGGAAGCAAATACTGAAATTAGTGGTTGACCTCATGGGATCCAGATCCATCCCAAAGTGGAACATTAAGACTTTGGCTGTTTCTGTGGATGTGAAACCTAGGTATCAGAATCACACAGTTGGAGAAAATGAGTATTTCTCCTGTTTGTTTTTGTTTTTTGTTTGTTTTGTTTGTTTATTTGTTTTGTAGGCCATCTCTGTTTCAGTGGGTGATCAGGGTTATTAAGAGTTAGGGCTGGTTTTTGTTTAGACTTTATGTATGATAAGAATCAAATCCTCCAAATATGTGATCTATTTACAGAGAACCAGAAAGCACCTGCCTTGGTCAGGAGGCTTATAGCCTCTCCTGTGGCTCCTCAAAGCTACTTCAAAAAACATTTTTGCATAAAGTCATACAACAGAATTGCAAAATGTGTAACATAACTACTTTTAGGTTCCCATCTCCTTTCCCCATTTTCTCCTCCCCTCCTGGGTCCTCCCAACCTCCATGACTGGTCCATTGATGTCTCCATCCGTTTCAGCTTGGTGACGTTCTTCTAACATAGTTGGAAGATGACTGAGTTGTTTTGTGACTCATGCATCTGAGCTTACCTGTCCTTCCCACGGTGTTCTTAGGACCATTCTGTTATCCTTTCACAATCTGCCCACACGTAGGGTGAGACATTTTGAGAGTCATAGTAACCTATTTCCCACTGAGCCTAGAAGCACAATTTCTATCAGTAAATACACTGCTCCTAACTATGCCCAGGAAGAATACAGGATTCTGTGCAAGCCAGTGAGCAAATGATGAATGAAATGCTTTGTTTCATTTGTCTTCTGTTTTCACAAGCTCCATTCACAGATCCATACTAAATGATCACCTGCATGCAGCTCTCTCTCTCTCTCTCTCACATACAGAATTAGCAGAGCAAAATGTTTACTTCTGCTGGGGTAGGACAAGAGGAAATTCTGCATCTTTAAAGGAAAATAATATTGCTCCTTCTCAACTGATGTTCTGCTGTGTTTGTTAGTCTCCTCTGTTCTCAGAGGGTTAACTCACTCGTCTAGTTAGATAATTCCCAAGGTCTAGTTTCTCTCCTAAGTTCCTGTCTAACAACCTACTGAACTTCATCTCTATATTCTTCCATAATCTCAAGTGTGTCATGGCCCAAAATATGCTCACGTCTTTCCTCCTGACGTACCTGTTCACTTACTGGCAGGTCGTCACCCCAAATGAAATGTAGTCATCTTTGAGTAGTCCTTTACCTTCTCCTCCTCCACTCTGTGGCTGTCCTGTGTATTGAGTTCACCTTTGCAATGACTCATCGGCTCATCTTCTTTGCATTTCCATGGCCACCACCCTAAACTGGTAGAGCCATAGAAACACTGTAAGTTTGCCATCTCTCCTGTGCATTAATCAAGTCAAATCTGTACTGTATGCATGTGCTGGAAGTGATTTAAAAAAAATGTTCTTTATGCTTCTGTTTTACTGTTTCTTAAGCTCATCATAATTGAAAATAGTTTACCCTTAGTCCAACCAATAAAAGTTTTGATTTTTAATTCTCTTCCTGCACCCGTTCCCTGTGGTTTGTTTTATTCTATTTCACTGGCTTCCTTGGTCACAGAGCTTTTCTTTGTACACATTTGACATTTGAAATGCTCTCTCTCTAACCCACCAAATAAGCCACATGCTGCGCGCATGGCAACAGCATCTCTAACATTTGGATACAGCTCACCTTTTGAGCTACTTGCTGCTCCCCTTTTTCTTGAGTCTCACATTCCATTTGTATTGGATTAGCTCCCAGAGGAACTCTTCATTATTTTTTCCTCTAAGCTTGTCTTATGCCGAAATCCTCTGAGAAGAATCCCATACCCCCAATTCTTTCCACATCCCCTCAAATCTTTTTGTAAACTCTCGTTATACCTCAGGAGCCATTTCAAATATTTTCTTCCTTATCTGCTTCCTGTCACCTCATAAACAAGCAAACAAAGACAACTGGAGGAGCTCCCGTTTCCCTCAGGTCTCATACTGTTCTTTAGCTCCCTCATGGCAGATGGCAGATTTTACATCCTATCTAGATTTACATATGACTTCTTTCAAAGGCACAGGCCAGACTGCTACTTCATTTTGCTCTGCTGTGGTCAGATCTACACAATGCATTCCTCAGAGGCAGCACTATTTATACAGAGTCAGTTTCCAGCCTTTTCCTAGGTAGTCAGTCTTCTTGAAATCTATTTCCATCTCTGCTGGAGAGAAAAAAAAAGAAATGGACTTTTTTTTTTTTCTTTTTTTTTTTGAGAGGTGATATTTCAGTAGCAAACTAGTTATTGTTAAACAAAGTCTCCTGGTAATTAACAACATTGTACTACATTTTTTCATAATAGTCTTGTGCTTCATGATTATATAATTTTTACCATTTTAAATATTTTAAGTCTCTAATTTTGAGGAAGAACAATTCGTTTACCGAATAAGCTTGTGACTGAAGCAGTCAAGGGAAGGCAAGTGTGTGTCAGTTTCCCAAAGACATGCAAATGAGTGTTCAACAGATACTTCATGTAATCTTAAAAAGATATTTGAGATTTTATATTTTCTCAAGAGAGTGGATAACTTCCTATTGCTACTGCAGGGAATAAAATTTCTGAATGCTTCACTTTTGAGTAGTCAGAATAGACTACTTTTATACTCTGAGGATAATACACCCCCCCCACCCACCCCCCACCCCCCCCACACACACATGCATGTATGCACGTGCCCGCACACACACACACACAACTTGAATGATTGTGGGAACATGCTACTTTTCACCTTTGTTTGGAATCTTTAGAGGGACAGCTTCAGCTCTCTCTCTCTTTCTCTCTCTCTCTCTCTGTCTCGCTTGCTCGCTCACTCGCTCACTCTTGCCCTTACTCTCTCTCTTTTTTATGAAGGGAAATGAAAAGATTTCATTAGAATCACACAGAAAAAATACATTTTTAGAGACACCGTATAGATTATTTGTTTACTTTTTTGTCTTTTTTACTTATGAAAGTATATGAAGCTAGCATTACAATTCTTAATTTACACAGAAAGAAATAAAATTAAACTTAGTTAAGTGGATGTAGCTGAGTCACACAGCTGCCAAGTGAGAAAATCAGAATTTTACCCGGGCCAGCGTAGTTCTAACAACATTTTTGGTACTTGTGTAACTGCGTTTGGAATCTTTTGTTTAGTAAAATAATCAGTGATGTCAAAATTGTTGAGGGATAGTCTCCAGAGAAGACTGCTCAGAGATGGGTTTAAGCCAGTAGGAAGACTTTATTACCTGGCTGACGACTACGTCGGGCATTCAGGATTCCAGTGTAGTCCTGGGCCTTTGTAAGAATGAGCTTTTAAGCATAGAAGCCGTATCCTGGCTTGGCATACCTGGGTTAACATGAACAGTTAGCTCGAAGCAGAACTACCCAAGCCAGAAAGCAACGTCAGCACATTTAGAGACTTTCTCTAACTATGGACTTTGGTGGAGTCAGCCTTTGTTTTAGTTTTGGCAAGCAGTGCTGTCTACTGAGTCTTCCCAGTATTTCCATCAACGAGCCAGTTGTTTTGGGGCCTACTAAGGCCTGGGGACCTGTTACAGACATGTAGCCATTGAATGGGGTACATTTTTCTAGTCTTGAAAACACTACTGTCAGTTTACTTAAAGGTAGATTTCCCCTTGTTAAAAACCAGTATTTGTCCATTTAAGAAACATTTAAAATTGGGGGACTAATAAAAGCATTTTCCTAGCTTCTAAAGGCCGTTATATCATTTTAATTATTTAAAAAATTCAAAAAATTAAGGAAAATTTCAAAGATTAACAGTGCTAATTTCACAGAGAGAAAACTGAGTGCTTTACTAAGGAATATGAATGACAAAAGCAGGATTTATTTTGCCCCAGAAGAGGCACGTTTGATTCAATTACACCACTTATGACGCTCAAGTGATTTGTTACAATTGTGGTCTTCACATGCAAATTAAGTGCATTTGTAATAGCTTGCTTTGCATTACTTCAATTAACATCTAAAGAATTCTTAAGGAAGAATTGGTGCCACAATTTATAAAAAAAAGGGAAACTCTAAAGAAAGTCTAATCTAGTCCTTCTCTCTTAATGTAATGAGAGTTCTTTTCCTTGAGTGATCAGAGTGAATTTGACCAAACAAGATTATTACTATGTGCTGGACGGAAGCTTCTCAGGAAATGGAACAGGAATGTTCTGTGCTAGAGGAAACATGGTCTCCTTGCTCTTGGTGCTATAGGACTTCCTGTTACTGTTCAAAGTATTTTCTGCATAGGAGGACGGAGTAGAAGCTGAGTGGATGGTGCCTGAGACCTTCCACATTTCCCGTTTCTTTGATCAACTCCTTTCTTCATCCCAACCCTCTCTTAGAAGTGCTGTCCTAACCTAGGATATAGGGTTGTAGGTAATGCCAGTGCAGGGATAGAAATAGCCTGGATGGCACGGGGAAGCTGGAGTTTGTTCCTTGTTCACCTCTCTTACCACACACAGTGGGATAACTTCTTTCTGCCAGTGGACTGTGTGTTTTTGAGTTCATTTTGTGCCACAAAGATTGGCAAGCAAGGCTGCAATTTGTTTTCCGATGCATCTCACAGCTGATTCTTTTACTTAACAATTGTTGGTCTTTCTTTTCTCAAGGATGGAGAAGCGGCTTCTGGCTCTACATATGGTCTTTTAATATTGTAAAAATCTTACTAGTAATAATTTGATAAAAGCAGAGGTAGGTGAATAAAAACAAGGATTTATTATACAGTGTGTACGCAACCTTGGAATGTCTTAACTTTGAGTCAGTGTCCTTATCTAAACATCATCCTAAGAGTAGCTGACTCACTGCATTGCTGTTGTGGGGATGAAGTGAAGTATGTCGTGTAAAGCAATTAGCAGACTGCTGGAAACAGTGAGTGCTTAATGAAAGGTAAGTAGCATGGTTGCTTTATGTTATTACATTCTGATTCAGTAGGTCAGGTGTGGAGGCTGAGGACCTGGGTCTTGCCAAGCAATTTCTGCCTGAGACTCTGTCCACTACCTTTCAGTAGTATTAGACTTTAAGAATTCACAGACACAATTGTGATAGTGGATATCCTTGCATCCCGTGTTTAAGTAGTGTGTAGTGTCAAAGCTGTTCTGGCTCTGCGTTTTCTAGTTCAGTGCAGCATACTACAGTTGAAAAATGGCTTGGTGTAACAGGTTCGTATTTAGTCTAAAGATGATGTTTGTTTGTTATCCCAATTTGATTTCAATTACATATGGACAAGTTCTTGCATGAATCTCTGACATAAGGCCAAAAGCTAGGGCATTACTTCATGCCCAAATTGTTCTGTGGAAGATGATAGACTCTGAAAAAAAAAAAAAAACAAACCAAAAAATCAAAAAACAGAGAAAAAAATGTCCAGCAAAAAAACCTTGGGAAATATGAGAAACACTGGATATTCATATTCCTCTTAGGCTTTACAAAGTTAACTAATTGCTAAAGTGCCAAGACGTCCCAAACAACCACAGTTTCTTAATTTGAATAATTCTAGATGTTAGTTCCTGAGCTTCCCCAATTTTTTTAAAAAATTTTTTATTAGATATTTTCTTTCTTTACATGTAAATTTCTCCTTTCCCAGGTTCCCCTCCAAAAACAAACAGACAAACAAAAACAGCAAGAACAAACCCCTGTTGCCTCCCCCCTCCCCATGTCTGCCACCCCACCCTCTCCCACTTATTGGCCCTGGCATTCCCCTACACTGGGGCACAGAACCTTCACAGGACCGAGGGCCTCTCCTCCTATTGATGATCGAATTTGCAATCCTCTACTATACACATGCTGCCAGTACATTCAGTCCCACCCTGTATAGTCCTTGGTTGGTGGTTTAGTCCCTGGGAGCTCTGAGGGTACTAGTTAGTTCATATTGTTGTTCGTCCTAAGGGGCTGCAAACCCTCCAGCTCCATAGGTCCTTTCTCTAGCGCCTTCACTGGAGCGTCCCCAGTTTTATTTGACCGTAAGCCCCCTGTTTCCAGCTGCTAGCACTCTGTGCACCGAGAAATGCGGCCACGCTGTAGGAGAGCTAAGACCGTCCCCTTTGTCTGTGTGTTCCAAGCAGTGCAAGAGCTGGTGCATAGCCACGTTGAAAAGAAACAATTATGCATTTAAAAATTTCAAATATAGTTCGGGCAGTGGTGGTGCACGCCTTTAAGCCCAGCCCTTGGAAGGCAGGAGCAGCTTGGATCTCTGAGTTCAAGCATGATCTACAGAACGAGTCCCAGGACTGCTAGGGCGCCACAGAAAAACACTGTCTGGGAAAACAAACACACAAAAAATAAAACAAAAAAATTCAAATATATAGAAAAGAACAGAGAATTAATCAATAATATCTCTGGAGAGTATCAATAGAATCAACAGTATCTATAGGCTAATGTCTGTCATTTTCTTTCTCTAACCAAGATATAAGCTACAAACCAAGACAAAGTGTATCTGTGTAAGCCATGCTTTACAAAGCATTTCTGGAATTCTCTATCTACCAATGATTATGGGTATGAAGTTTTATAAATATATTCTATTTATTGTGCATCTACTTAATTTCCATGTCAGCTACTGAGTGTTTGTAATAACCCTTTGATTATTGTCCTGTTTTTACCAAAAAGAAAGTGGAGGATTAGAAAGCCGAAGCGACCTGATCAAGTTCAAGTAGGCAACAGAGAAAGAAGCCGTGGTTTGAATAGAATCTGTGCTCTTGACCAAAGGCTATTCTGCTGCTTACTGGAGATTCTCAATAAAACTTACTGTATGAATGGAAGGTTAAAGGGAGAAGGGCTTAAATGCCATCGGAAAAGAGAGTTTATTAGATGTCTTTAATGCCCAAGTCTTCATTTATGGCCATGACTTTTTATTACAAACTATAATCATATACTAATTTGTGACATCACTAGAAAAATTAGGATGTAATTTATGGCCATTAAATAATTTTTTGTTCTGTTTCAATATTCAGAGAAGATGTGGAATTTACAGAGAACACTTCCTAGTTTGCTTCTAGTTCTTTCCTAGATGCAAATAACAGTTGGAGTCCTCCAGAATACTGAAAAAATGTAAACTTCCAGGTGGGACCTGACACAGCACAAGCAATGATGGTCACCCAGGTAGTTGCTCCAGACTGCCAATGTCAACTCTTGGAAAACCACTGTTGTGCCTGGATGAAAACAGGGAGCTGTGTGTGTGTGTGTGTGTGTGTGTGTGTGTGTGTGTGTGTGTGTGTTCTTCACCTTGATTCAGGGGAGAAAACCTGTTCTAAGAAATTCTTTGAAGACTACAAAACTCTCTTCTAATTAATTTACAAAATAACTTTTTTTTTTAAAAGTATGGGTTAAAAATATAAACAACATAAACTGGTTGTCTGAATCTAAAATATGACCAAAGGTTTTTTCTGCTGCTGGAGACTGGATCTAGGGCCTCGTACATGACAGGGTAAGTGTTCTGTCACTTAAGTTAGACACCCACCATACGAAAATCTTTATTTTGATTATACAAATTATTTGTATTTGTGCAAAAGCAATGTCTGCTTGTTGGTTTGTGCTTTCTTTCTTTCTTTTTTTTTGCAGAGGTAAAATAAGGTAGAGGCCTCTATTCATCACTTTCCATCTTTCCATCACTATAATAAAACACCTACACAGGCTACTTAGGAAGTAACAACAGGTTTATTCAGCTCATACATTGGAAGGTTCAAAGTTCAAGACCAGGACTCATTGATTTGGCCTTTGGTGAAGGTGGTAGATGAAGTCATATCATGCCAGGAGAGCATTTCTAAGTGAAAGTTCATATCACAAACAGGGGACAAGGAGTGCAGAGACGGGAAAAAATATATCAAGAGAGATCTCTTACAGTCCTCTTGTAGTGTTGTTTAAAAGACCTACAAAGCTCTTCTTCAGATCCTGCCTTCTAGAGGTAACACTAATTCCACTCTTAGGACCATGCCTTTAACAGACGAGCTAAGGGAACAACATTTAACACTGAAACTATAGCAAAAACAGAAAAGATAGTGTTCATGAGAACTATCCTCAAATTCAAGTGAATTGCAATCAAATTTAACCGTGCGTTCCTCTACCATCTTTTGCACCCAGCCCCGTGATCCTGAGTCTCAGGACAGCATTCTCAGTGGAATCTTCTCCCTCTGTCATCAGCTCCACAGAGGGCAATAGAGCTGGGCATGCGCTCTGCTCTCCACTCCCCTACCCAGGTCTCAGCCTTTATTCCTTAACTGCTGCCCTTCTCCTTGTGTTCCACAGAGGCTTTGTCACGTGCGAGTTTTGTTCTCTGCACTTTATCTGTAATTGTTTACTTCTGTTCTCTGGCACTGACTTTATTTCTTTTTTTGAACTAGAAAGGGTAATGATGTATGGAATAAATAGCATACATTTTGTTTTCTCTTATGTATATACTTAACATAAAAGCAGAAGGGGGACTGCTGAAGGGTAGGACTAAGCAAGCGTGGGGAGTAGGGACAAGAGAGCGCAGTGGAGGGGGGAATATGACAAAGTACAATGACGTGCATGTCGGGAGATGGCTCAGTGAGTAAAGTGCCTACTGTGTAAGCACTGAGTGACGGCACAACAGCATGTGCCTATAATCCTAATGCTGGGGGGCAGGGACAAGCGGATGGGTCAGAGTACCACTCTCCAGCTAGTCTAGCCAATCAGTGGGCTCCAGATTCATAAGAGAACTTGTCTCAAAAAATAAAGTGGTAAATGACAGAGGAAGAATAAGAATGTGTGTGTGTGTGTGTGTGTGTGTGTGTGTGTGTATTTATATACACACACACACATATAAATGGTGCAAGTGTGTGTGTGTGTGTTTGTATGTGTGTGTGTATTTTCACCAATTATTCAAATGAATACATATCAATACATGCACACATATATTCTAATACACTATTGAACTGTTAGTGAAAATACAGGTAAGTCTTAAGTTTGCAGACTATACATATTATAAATTCAATTTGTTTCTAAGTTATCTTTTATCTTGTTTTGACACACTTTGCTTCAATTCTCAAGATCACTTCTGTGGGATGTTTGTATGTGTACCATAATGAAACCCAATATTTTGTGCAATGATTAATAAACAAACTTATTATAGGTAAATGTGGTTGGGTAAAGAGTGACTTCGAGTGGGACAGAATTAGCTGGATTCAAATCTCAGCTCTAACTCTATGGTTCCTGTGCTCCTGAACAACCATGCCATCTCATTGTGTGTGTGTGTTTTTTTTAAATTAAATGATTTTATTTATTTACATTCCAAAAGCTGTTCCCTGCCTCCCTGAGCTATTTACCCCATTCTCTCCACCTCTGAGTGGTTGCCCTCCCACCCCCACCAGCATCCCTCTTCTCTGGGGCATCAAGTTTCCACAGAATTAAGTACAACCTGTCCCACTGAGGCCAGATAAGGAGGACCTCTGCTACATGTGTGCCCAGGTGTTGTGTTTTATAAGAGCCAGGATATGCTTTATAGAGTGTGGTATGTTGAGGTGGAGGGGTGCATTGGTAGGCCTATGCTGAGGTTTTCCTTCCCACTGAGGTACCAGGCATAGGACATAGAGTAGAGTAGAATTTATTTAGGACACGAGAACATGAGAAGAGGAGTTGAGAAGGGAGAAGAGAGAGAGAGAGAGAGAGAGAGAGAGAGAGAGAGAGAGAGAGAGAGAGAGAGAGAGAGAGGAGGTCAATCAGGAACACATGGGGGGAGAGGGGGAGAGGGAGGGGGTCAGGGAGAGAAAGGACAGAGAGAGAGAGAGAGAGAGAGAGAGAGAGAGAGAGAGAGAGAGAGAGAGAGAGAGAGTAGGAGAGTGAGAAGATGCCAAACAGCCCTTTGTATAGCAAGCCAGGCCTACCTGGCTATTGCCAGGTAACTGTTGGGAAGATCTTAGAAGGAATGCCAACACGAGGGCCATGGACCAGCCCATGTATGCTCCTTGGTTAGTGGCTTAGTTTCTGGGAGCCCTGAGGGACCTGGGTTAGTTGACACTGTTGTTCTTTCTATGGGGTTGCAATCCCTTTCAGCTTCTTCAGTTCTTCCCCTAACTCTTCCTTAGGGGTCCCCAAATCTAATGGTTGACTGTAAGTATCTACATTTGTCTCAGTCAGCTGCTGGTAGAGCCTCTTAGAGGACAGCTATGACTAGGATTCATCCCATATGCGCACACCAAACCCTGACATATTGTGCTTGCAGACAGGAGCCTGGCATGGTTGCTCTGTCAAGTATGTCAAAGAATGTTATGAGATTCTACTGTAGCATATGGAAGAGACCCAGAGGAATTCAAGAAATGCTACTCGACTTAAAACCCCATTCTTCCTGATTAAAATAGGAAGATGGAATTGTCTTATTTGTCTTTGTGATATCTCAGATTTTACAGTGTTTTGTGAATGGGACATACCAAGAACTTTTGTAAAATTAAATTAAGTGGAGCGAATCTAACTGTAAGTGATTAGCAAGCATCTGGGAACCTCTTTACAAGTCTGGAGGGAGCTACTGAGCTGATGTTAATTTACTGTCTTCAGTGTTGCTTCTCCAGCGTGAGGTGATGGTGATAAATCTGACATCACAGGCATGGCTCCACTTTCTCCTGTCTTGTGAAGATGATGTCTACGCTTTTCATTTGGTTTTGTTCTCTTACTGATCGGAAGTTCTTTAATGCACAAACTGAATCTGAATTTGTAGTGTATGTGATCTATAAACATAAGGCTTACTTGTATTTTCCCTAACTCTTCACTTGGATTCCAAAAGTTTAGAACTTGCTATCATCAGAATAACTATGAGATGGCAATTAAATTATTCTTTTTTTTTTTTTTTAGATTTGTGTATTGTTATATGTAAGTACACTGTAGCTGTCTTCAGACACACCAGAAGAGGGCATCAGATCTCATTACAGATGGTTGTGAGCTCCCATGTGGTTGCTGGGATTTGAACTTAGGACCTTCGAAGAGCAGTCCGTGCTCTTAACCACTGAGCCATCTCACCAGCCCCCTTTAATTATTCTTAAGTTATTTAATGACTATAACTTTTTTACTCAGTCTTCCTTATGAGCCCTTTTGGGACAGGGATTTAATTTTCCAGGCTTAAGAGCAATAAAGTAAAACTAAAATGTGCAAATGTCGATTCCTGCCTGCTGTCAGCATTGGAGTGGACAATTGCCTGAACTGTTTAGGTCTTGGGTTCTTAACTTGTAAAATAAAAGTATTAATTGGATGATGTCCAGATTCATTAATTTTGACCTTTTCAACTATCTGTAATTAATCTCCTTTATTTCTCTTATACATTTTACTAGTATAGTATTCAAGGAATAGAAATAAGGTTTCTCTTATACATTTTACTAGTTTAGTATTCAAGGGATAGAAATAAGGGTTGGTGTGCGATACTTAAACAATCTGAGGAAAACGTAGATGTACAGGAGCTAAAGGACTTCTAGAGGTCAGCTAGTCTAATCCTTTATGCTGTGTTGAAGAGCAGATTCAAAGACAGTGAGAAACTCCTCAAAGCCAGAGAAAGAGGAAAAGAAGGAGAGAGAGGGGAAGGAAAGAGGGGGAGGAGAGAGGGAGGGGAGGGGGAAGGGAGGAGGAAGGGGGAAGGGAGAGGGGTAGGGGAGGGGAAGAGGGAAAGGAAGAGGGGGAGGGGAAGGAGGAGGGAGGGGGCGGGGAAGGAGGAGAGAGAGAGAGAAAGGGAGAGGGGGAGGGGAGGACAAGAGGGAGAAAAAGAGGAGGAAGAGGAGGGAAAGGGGAGGAGAGGGGAAGAGGGAAAGGAAGAGGGGGAGGGGAAGGAGGAGGGAGAGGGACAATGAGAGGGAGGGGGAGGGAGAGGGAAAGGGAGAGGGACAGGGAAAGAGAGAGGGAGAGGGAAAGGGAGAGGGAGAGGGAGAGGGAGAGGGAGGGGGAGGGAGAGGGAAAGGGAGAGGAGAAGGGAGAGGGAGATGGAGGTGGAGACTGAAACAGAGAAGATTGATGCCAGCAAAAGTATTGTAACCTTCTAAGTAAGAGAGTCCCAGTCCAGGCTACTGTATATTTCCTTTCGTACTTGAAAACTCATGGGTTCTCATTATTGACAAGAAGCTCAGCAGTACGGCTTGGTGATGCTTTACAGGTTCTGTCCTGTGTCCCTCACCAGCACTGTAAATCTACCAGTCTACTCTTACCATTTATGTCCCAGCAATACACAACACTTACCTTTCTACATGCAGTACAAAACTGATCCATGCTTATTTGTGCTTATGGTCTCTTTTGTTGACATCATATATTACTATTACTTTTCCATTTTTTATTTTCGGTACCTCTCATTGGTCTCCCCCTTTTTCTGTGTGTATGTTCTCTATGGTTTTTATCCTGGCTTTTAGTGGACTCACTTTTTATGACTAATTTATTCAACCCCAATGGGTTGATTGCTGTCTAGAGATGCGTCTTTCAAACTCTTAATCTCAGGTTTATTTCCTAAAGTCTGGGCTATATAAAATGATTGCTTACTAGCCATCTCTTACATAACATAGACAATCCAGGCTCAAAGTGTCATGTACTCAGATCGGTGCAACACTCATGCCTGGGTTTTGCCCATAATGCTAAAGGATAAAATCCAGTGGTTTTTTTTTTTTTTTAATTTTATTTTAAATTTATTGCATATTGTATATATATGCATTTTACCTGTATATCTATGTGTGTATTATGTGTGTGCCAGTGCCTAAGGAGGTAAGACGATGTTTGAGCCCCTGGACCTGGATAGTTGTGAGTCACTGCGTAGATGCTGAGAGTCAAAGGGTATTCCTCAAGAACAAGTGCTCTTTCCTCCCGAGCCATCACTCTGGCCCCCAGACATCAATTGTTGAGAGGCCAAGGCATCTCCCATGTATGGCATCTGTAGGCTATGGTGATCTTATTCAGGGCGAGTGTAAAGTCCCAAGAACCAAAGGAGCCAATGTCATTTTTAGTGCATCTAATGTCTGTTATAAGTCTATTGTGGAATGGTGACTGGGTTCAGAATACAGAATTTTTTTTTTCTTCTGTATACATTCAGAATCAATTCATCTAAACTTTGTTTTTGGCTCATTCTATACCAGTCTAACATCTAGGGTATCCCATTGAATCTTAATCTGATTAAAGTGAATGGTTATGTAGCAGAATATCATATTAACAAAAGATTGGAACTGGCTCACTGAAAACTCACTAAACACCTGCTGTACTGAGTCAAGAATCAGCCTAATGTTTGATTCTTGAAAGTGGAGATTTACATTTCTCTTATATGGCGCTTAGATATTTTGTCAACCCAGCGCCAACATTTTTGCTACTCACTGATTATAGTAATTGGAGCCACCTTCTCAAAACAGTGGTTACATAAAGAAGAAAGACAGTGCTCAGAAACTCAGAAGGGCAGGATAGCATCTCTTAAGGTATAGAGGAGGGTGTTGCAACCAGAGTCCTAGCAGGAGGTGTTAATGGTAGCCACAGCACAGATGCCATCTGCAGTGATTTGAAACCATAGAAACAAGTCAGAGCTCCTGCTTCTGTGTATAGTGAGCTGAGACCTCATGCATGAAAACTGTGCACACCACCAAAAATGGCTGAGAGTTGTCTCTGGCTCAAAATAGATTTTGTCCTGTCTCGGTGCATCTGTGCATGCTTAATTATTTATCAGTTGTATAATCAACTTTCTAACTTGACGGTGTAGAGAAAGCCACTTTAGTTTTCTATATGGTAACAGCAATATGAACTGTTTCCACTGTTCGCCTCCACCTGGAAAAGAAATAATAACGTGAAGCTGATCTACGCGATGGTGGTTAACATCTTAGCTCTAAAACAAAATCCTCCATGACCAAGCACAGGAAATCACCCAGGCCTCTTTCTTTGACTGTAGATGATACACTCAATTCAGAGTGCTTAACAGCAAGATGAAAAATAGCCATCTTTGACACACTGGCTAGGATAAGTGGGTGTTAGGTAGAAATAAAAAACATGACAGAATCTTCTAGGCTTTTTAGGAACCTTACCACTAAGGAATTGGAGCTCTTTTTTTCTGCTGAGAATTAGTCTTGAAAACATGAAAGTTTGGGAAGATGATAGTGTAGAGAGAAACTTCTATTTGACAGTATATTATAGATCCAAATAATATAACTCCTGAAATAAAATGAACTAAACAGGATGGGTTTTGAACATGTAGAAAATTTGTTTTCATTGCTATAATTGAATAGAAATACTTTAGTCTTGAACTTCGGATTTCTGCAAATGGCTTGTATGTGGATATTAGGAATTAGATGTAGTCAGATCCTTCCCCTTCATTCCTATAAGGATAGTCACACGTTGGTAGCCTAAGGCTCAAGTCGGGTTCTCAGATTTTATTTACAGTTTCTGAACCCAAATGTCCTTTATTCTGTAACTGGTCTTTCTTACTGAACTCTCTGACTTCTTGAGTTTGATGTTCTTACTGTTTTCAATTATGTTTTCTATCTCATTCCAACATCCATCTGATGCCATTTTTTTTCCTATCTAGAATCATTATTGTCTTCAATTTTACAGACTTCTACTGTTTTTCTAGATTATTTAAAATGGCTTTTCTTCCAGGCATGGTAGTGCATACCTGAGAATCCCAACAGTAGAGAAGCAGAGACAAAGAGATCTCTCTTACTTCTAAGATAGCCAGAGATACATGATGAGACACTGTCTCATAAAACAAAACAAAAAGTTCTGTTAAATTTATCATAATTACTTACACTTCCTTCCTCCCTCCCTCCTTTCCCTTCCTCCCTCTCTCCCTTTCCCTCCTTTCCTCCTTCACTCCTTTCTTTCCCTCCCTCCCTCTCTCTCTCTCCCTCCCTCCCTTTCCCCTTCCATCCTTCCTTCTTTTTAATGGCTACCACAACAAGGTATAGTTGTCTTCATCAGGGTTACTACTGCTGTGATGAAACACCATGACAAAAAGCAAGTTGGGGAAAAAAAGGCTTTATTTGGCTTACATGTTCATATCACTGTTCATCATCAAAGGAAGTCAGGACAGGAACTTATGCAGGGCGGAAATCTGGAAGCAGGAGCTGATACAGAGGCCATGGAGGAGTGCTGCTTCCTGGCTTGCTCCTCATGACTTGCTCAGTCTGCTTTCTTATAGAACATAGGAGCACCAGCCCAGGGATGGCTCCACCCACAATGGGCTGGGCCCTCCCATTATCAATTTGTAATTAAAATACTTACAGGTTTGCCTATAGCCTGGTCTTATGGAGGCATTTTGTAAATTGAATTCCCTTCTTTCAGATGACTTTAGCATGTGTCAAGTTGATATAAAACTGTCAAGTACAATAGTGGAAACAGAATTCTAATAAAACTCAAAGGTACTTAATTTTGAGTTACTCCCTATTGGTCTAGAACTGACAAGCTAGCTAGAATCTGAGCATATATTAATAAACAGTTTCCCCTTGTCTTAGTCAGGGTTCTCTAGAGTCACAGAATTTATGGTAGTAAAGGGATTTATTGATGACTTACAGTTTGTAGTCCAACTCCCAACAATCCACTCCCAACAACAGTCGTGGCAGCAGCTGTGAATGGAAGTCCAAGGATCCAGCAGTTGCTCAGTCCCACAAGGCAAGCAGGCGAAGCAGAGAGAACCTTCCTTCTTCCAATGTCCTTATATAGGTCTCCAGCAAAAAGTGTGGCCCAGGTTAAAGGTGTGTGCCACCACACCTTTAACCCCAGATGACCTTGCTTGAACTCGTAGATCTTCCAGTCTTAATCTTCTAGGATTCATAGTCACTATGCCACCACACCCTTAATCCCAGATGACCTTGAACTCATAGAGCTTTCTATGTTAATCCTATGAAATTCGTAGCCACTATTCCTCAAGGTCTCCACGCCAAGATTCAGGTCAGAAACTTGTATCTCTCAGCCTCTAGATTAGGGCCACAGGTGAGCCTTCTAATTCTGGATTGTAGTTCATTTCAGATGTAGTCAAGTTGACAACCAGGAATAGCCACCCTCTACATCTGTCAGGCCCCTATGAGACAGATGAAAAAATGAAATCAGAGCCAGAAAAGTTTCATGCTTTGGGCTGAGCACCATGGTGGCATGCCTACCACTCCTGTGCTTTGCAAATGGAGGCAACAGGACTCTAATTTCTGGGCCAACCCGACCTATATAGAGAGACCCTGTCTCATTCTTCTTTCTTGCAAGAAAAGGGAAGTTTAAGCCGAGAATAGTGACACACACATATATAACCTGAGAACTTTGAAGTTGGAGGCAGGAGGATCAGGAATTAGAGGTCATCTTCATCTATATTGTGAACTTGAAGTTAGCCTTGGCTACAGGACTCTGTCTCAGAGGTACAATAAAATATTCACATGCTTTGAATGTAAATGGAGAGCATCAAATAGAGGACCCACAACCAAGTGCTCTGACCTTAGATTTAGTGTTCTTTTCATCCAATCATAATAAGACGTTGGACAAACCTAATGCTTATGGTGAGGCAACATTTCTAAGAGAGAAGCAATGCTGGGCTGGAGAGGCTGCTCAGTGGTTAAGAACTGTTTTTGCAGGGGACCCAAGTCTGAATCTCAGTACCCACATCAGGTCACTCACAGTCACCCGTAACTCTACCTCTAGGGAATCCGATTCCGCTGCAGGCATCAGGACTTGTGTCCATACCCACACATGTACATATAATTAAAAATAATAGATCTTTAAGGTGGGAAGAGAGCATATGCAGGAAGACAGCTCCATGCATGGGCAAGGGAGCAGAATCTGCACGTGGCTCTGGCATTTACCAGCTGAGGAACCTGGAGTGAATCACTGCATTTCCCTGCTCTTCATTTCAAAGTAATTACACTAGAGATCCTGTACGTGCTCTCTGGTTGATTCTAGCATCCTCTGACTCTGTAACCAAGAACTGCTTGTGCAGATCAGGTACAGATCATGCCTTATATAAGTTGCAAAGCTTCCCCAGGGACTACCACAGAGCCATGACTGTGTGTGATCTTGGGTTCAATTTTAGACTCCTCACTCACTCCATGTGAACACCTTGAAACATGTCAGCAGGTGACAGATGACTGGAGCATCAACTCGAATTAGCTTTATAATCAGAGCCATGAGCTTGTCAGTTGCAGAATAATTTTACTCTAGAGCTACATAAGTCATTTGTTGATAGGCTGATCTTGTGGCAATTCTCCTAGGACTCATTTAAAATGGCATACAAATACCATGCTAAAGACTTTGTGAAGCCTATTTGTCATGCCCTTGAATGGCAGGCTTCCACAATTAGCTGTCCCAGTACTGATTTTCCTTTACTATTCTGGTGAGCCGTGTCATATTTGCTGCCTCAACAGATTTAGGTCCGCAAATTTAGCAGTATACAGGCTATTTTACCCCACCTAAGCATCGTGTCAGCAGTTTGGAAAAACTGCCATCAGGGAAAAGCATGTCCTTTGGTTGAAGTTTCAAGTTGAAAACTCAGCTTCACACAGGCAAATGATAAGTCCACGACAATGTAACACAGCAGGACTCAGATCTCAGGACAAAAGAGTGGTTTAGGTCAGAAAGCAGGAGGTGACATTTGCAAGGAAATTGGCAGTGGTGCTTTGTGAATAAGTTTAAGCAATGTCCAAGTAGAGAATAGCAGCTGTTGAGGGACCATATAAAAAAGAAAGATGGGCAGATGGAAAATGGTAGGAGAAAGCTCACTGGAGCATGGGATGTAGTGGCCTTTGTCTTTATTTTTAGAAGAAAGATGCTGGAACCTGAGTTCTCAGTGAAATGCTATGAGCCCTTAGGTGGGGATGGAAACCTCTGGCCTAGGCCTCTTTGTATGCTTTAGGAACTCAACTCACACAGGTTAACTAAGATCCAAAGGGCAGGCTGGGCCTTTGACTGGCAGTAGGCTGTCTCCAAGCACTTGGGTGCTTGCTTTTTTCATCTATGAAACTCCTGCCAAAGAAAAATGTCCCTCCTAAGGAGCTCTGTGGTCCTATTACTTTCCTCCCTGGCAAGTGTGGAGAAATCCCAAGGGGGTACCGGGGGAGTCCGAATGGTGCTATTTAGGTCACTAGCTCAACTCTCATTAATCACCATGCCAAGGAGATGGTATGCCCTAATTGGCCAGCCTGAATCTCTGTTTATGACTGAAGTCAGAGCATTAACGATAATGACTGACCATCCATCAGGTCATCCAGCTAAAGGGGCATTGAGCTTTCTAAAGTAGTTTGGACCGGCATTTGAATCTTTTCGTGACAATTTTAAAAGTGTCTTCACGTTTAACATTGAATTTAAAGTTAAGGAACTAAAAACAAAGGTGAATTATCAACATTTTTTTTTAAATCAAAATATTCAAAATTGTTACTCTAAAATTAGAAAACAAGATAGACTGGGTAAAATTTGAATCAGGATAAAACCTGTACTTTGGATAAACTTGGATAAAACCTTGCATTGACTTTACATCTCCCCCGTAAACATGTCATTAAACTATGCATTGTTAAATGTAAAGTTATAAATGTAAAATGACTGATAATTAAAATCAAAACATAAGGGACATAAACCATTCTCAATTATTACTTCCTGTTTTCACGTGTAAATAGAACTAATACAACCCGTAAGATATAATTAGTTTCTCTGAAACTGACTCTGAGATGGATGAAATGCAGACCCATAAGAAAGGGAGGAAGGCAGAATGGATCAGAAGGAAAAAACGAGTCTGAGATCTCAGCCCATCCTTCATGAGCTTCATGGACAGCGTGGCCCCTAGAGTCATCCAAAACAGAGGCAGGCTGCTTGGGGTTGCGGGGAGGATGCAGGTAACTCCCGCTCGGCGCACCTCTTTGGTAGACAGGATCGCTGGAAATGGGGAGGGGGGTGAGGAAGATGAGGGTCTCAGAGGTACAGTGGCACACAGTGGCATTCGCGAGATGCACAGCTTGAAAGAGCTTTTAAGGCTCTGCATAGTTGTCAGATCTGTTTTCATTATGGTTTGCAGGCAGGAACAGTCTCTTTGGCCAGGGAACCTTTAAAGTGTTTTCGTTGTCAGAACAAAGAGAACAGAGTGGTTGGACGGAGAATATTAATCTTGGTGAGAGGAGGCAGCTATTCAACACAACACGGGCTGATTAAGATAATTCCTCGAGGAAGAATACAGAGCCTGACTGGCACTCCCAGGGTCAACCAGCAAAGAGTTATTGTGCAGGGTTTTGAAGAAAGATTTTAGTATCTCAGTTCAGGGACAATCTGACAGAACTGTTTGGGACAGACAGAAGACATTGTACCCAGAGTTCATCCCTAGTCCAAATTACTTGGCAACAACAGACCCTTAGTGAGCAGATGGATGTCGTATGCTTTATTTAAAATAGCTGTTTTTGTTTTTGTTTTTGTTTTGAGACAGGCTTTCTCTGTATAGCTCTGACTGTCCTGGAACTCACTCTGTAGACCAGGCTGGCCTCGAACTCAGAAATCCGCCTGCCTCTGCCTCCCAAGCGCTGGGATTAAAGGCATGCACTGCAGCCGGTCTCTCATTTTCATCGTAGAGACTTCTACTGCAAAGATGGTCAACGTACCTAAAAGCCGAAGGACCTCTTGTAAGAACCGTGGCGAGCACCAGCCTCACAAAGCGACCCAGTGTAAGAAGGGCAAGGATTCCCCGTATGCTCAAGGAAAGCGGCCGGCGCTACGATCAGCAGAGCGGCAACGGTGGGCAGACAAAGGCAATTTTTCGAAAGAAGGCCAAAAACCACGAAGAAGATTGTGCTCAGGCTTGAGTTGTGTTGAGCCCAACTGCAGATCCGAGAGGGTGCTGGCCA